>VMDO01010213.1:0-72843 GCA_007922755.1 Pedetes capensis | reverse complement strand
ATTTCACCTTACACCAGTAAGAATGGCCAAGATCAATAAAACAAACAACAACAAATGCTGGCGAGGTTGCGGGGAAAAGGGAACACTTTTACATTGTTGGTGGAGCTGTAAATTGGTGCAACCACTGTGGAAATCAATATGGAGATACCTCAAAAAACTAAAAATAGATCTACCATATGACCCAGCTATAACACTATTGGGAATTTACCCTAAGGGAGATGGGTCATCATACCACAGAGACACCTGCATCTCCATGTTCAATGCAGCGCTTTTCACAATAACAAAGATATGGAATCAACCAAAGTGCCCTTCAACAGAAGAATGGATAAAAAAACTATGGTATATATACACAATGGAATACTACTCAGCCATCAAGAAAAATGAAATAAGGTCATTCGCAGCAAAATGGATGGAATTAGAGAAAATTATTTTAGGTGAATGAACATGAGCTCAGAAAGAGAAACAACACATGTTCTCACTCATATGAGGGAGCTGATTGAAAATTACAAGAAGGAAAAAATCCTACTCAAAGGTCAGATCATAATAAAAGCGGGGGAGGGAAGATAAGAATGATGTCAATATAAATGGACTAGAAATCGCATGTAATTGTTCTAACAAGATAAAAACAAAGACAACTACAGGAAAAGTTTCTATCTTAAATAGGACTGGAACCCAAGGACATATAGAAAAATATTACTAAGTAAAAGATAGAGAAGACTTGGATGGGAAATTTAGATGAGAAGGGGGGAGGGGGGGAAGCATAGGGGAGGGTAAGGGGTAACCTGTATGAATAATGTTTATCAAATTGCATATATGAAAATTGTCACAATGAAAAGCATGTCAAAATGAATCACATTATGATGTACATTAAAAATTTCTAAAAAAAATAAAGCTAGAAAGAGAAAAATCCAAGATAAGCAGAAAGAAGCCCATGATGAAAATAAGAAGAGAAACCAAGAAATACAACAACAGAAAAAAAAGAAAGAAAGAAAGAAAGAAAAAAAGAAAGAAAAGAAACAAGAAAGAAAAAAGCCAAAAGTTGGTCCTTTGAAACATAAAAAGTACTAATAAACTCCTAGGCAGAAAAACTTCAAGAATAAAAGAGAAAATATAAATTTCTCAACATCAGGAATGAAACAGGTGCCATTAATACAGAACTTACATATATTTAGTAGTGAATAAAGAAATGTCTAATAAAGTTGAAAAAAAAAGCACTTCTAATTTTACCAGCTATCAAAGCAAACAATAGTTTTTTGTTTGTTTTCTTGGTTTTTGTTTTTGCTTTGCAGTACTGGGGGTCGAACCCAGGGCGCCTCGCACTTGCATGCTATGCATGTGTTGCACCACTGAGCTGCACCCCCAGCCCTTTTTTTTTTTCTTTTCTTTTTGAGACAGGGTCTCAATAAATAATGCAGACTGCCTCTGGTCTCCAACTTGCAATAATCCTGCCTCTCCCTCCCCAGTCGCTGGGATTATAGGAGTGTGCCACCGCACCCGGCTAGCAGAGAAGAGTATTAATTTTAGGACTAGCATACTGTTTGTTGTGGTTGTTGTTGTTAGGTGCCGTTGAGTCGGTATCCAACTCATAGCGACCCTCTGTACAACAGGGGAAACACTATTGTTAGTGCTTCTCTGCCATTCATAGGGTTTTCAATGGCAGATTGATTTTTGGGAGGGGGTTGCCAGGTCCTTCTCCCAGCCTACAGCTTCTGGTGTTCCCAGGTGGTCTCCCATCCAGGTACTAACCAGGCCGGACCCTGCTTAGCTTTGGAGATCTGACGGGATCGGATGCCACAGGGCTCCAGCTGCAGGCAGCATCCTGTTTAGGAGCCAAATTTAGGACTTAACTTCAATTTAGGAACTATACTAGTCTTTTTTTTTTCCCCAATAGCAAAATATCCAAGGTTAAGTGCTTGTTAAAGAAAAGAGATTTAACATAATTCTTTAGTTTCAAGCATGCAGTTCTGGCATCAGTTCATGTCTCCTGAGGAGCTCATGGAGGATGGCTTCACAGTGGAAGGAGCACATGCAGGAGGAGAGATCACGTGGCAAGACAGGGAGTCAAGAGAAGAGAGTGTCTAGGCTTGCTTTTTATATAACAACCCTCTGCTGAGAATGAACTAAGGCTCCCATGACAGCTATCTTAACCCCTTCCAAGGGCAATGCCCCCTGTGACCTAATAACCTCCCTCTAGACCTCTCCTGTACATAGGGTCTCTATAAGCCGGACTCGACTCGACGGCACCTAACAACAACAAAGACCTCTCCTCTCACCACCTCCCAACATTGTCAGTCCTGGAAACTTTAGGGGACAAACAGCATCAAAACCATAGCAGAAATTTCTCCCTATGTTGTTGTTGTTAGGTGCCATCGAGTTGGTATCCAACTCATATCGACCCTACTTACAAAAGGCTAAACACTATTATCAGTGCTTCTCTGCTGTTCATAGGGTTTTCAATGGCTGATTGATTTTTGGGAGTAGATTGCCAGGTCCATTTCCCTACAGCACTAGGTGTTCCCAGGGGGTCTCCCATCCAAGTATTAACCAGGGCCAACCCTGCTTAGCTTCCAAGATCTGATGGGATCAGAGACCACAGTGGTATTGCTGCAGGATTCTCTCTATGTAGTATATACTAAAACTTTGTGAATTTGGTGAGTTTACTTTTATTCTCTGAGCCAAGCATTTTGTGTGTCCTAGAACTATGGAAATTCTTAATTCTGAGATTTTTTTTCCCCAAATAATTGCTTTTGGAATTTATTCTCATCTCTTTTCACTTTTCTCCTTTAGCTGAAGTTCTGATAGCCAGATTTTGGACATCTTCAGAATTCTTCTAATTTTCTTGTCTATTTCCTCCTATTGAACATCATTGTGTCTTCTTTCACTTTTCCTTGAGATACGAGATCTGATTTATCTTCCAATTATTTTACTATTTTACATCTATTATATTGTGTTTCCAAGATCTCTTTTCTCTTTCTCTGAATTTAAGTACTTTTTAATAGCTGCAATATCATCTCCAATATCTTTGAAGATATTATTAATATATTTAATTCTATCATTATTTTCATTGTATTTTTTCCTACTTGCTTACTTTGTATCATTCATCCTTAAATGTTGGCAGCTCATTTATATTTACAAATGAGGCACTAAAATTTGATTGGAAACTCTTATACACATTGAGTTTACTGGAAGGCAGTTAGGTCTCCTGCCTGAGTGGTGTAAATCTGGCTACTGTTGTTCTGGATCTGTTCAGGCTTTGAAATGAAATTTGAATGAATACCACAAAAATTTTTGACAGTTGTGCATAAAAGCAACCTAAAATTTAAAGTCAATATTATAACTCTGTTTTCTTTTATCCTCTCATTGTAAAAACACAATAGGGAAAGTAGATAATAATAATCTACTTCCCATACAATGGAAATTGTTTCTTATTGTGTTTCCCCACAACTTATTTGGTCTAGAACCAAGGTTATTTATTCCTTTTTTTTTTTTTTTTTTTTTTTTTTTTTTTTTTTTTTTTTTTTTTTTTTTTGTGCAGTACTAGTTGAACCCAGGGCCTCATGCTTGCATGCTATGTAAGGGCTGGACTACTGAGCTGCACCCCCAGACCTCTTTTTCTTTTTTCTTTACCTTTTGAGACAGGGTTTTGCTAAATTAGGCAGACTGCCTCTGGTCTGGAACTTGCTATTCTTCTGGTTCCCCCTCCCAAGCCACTGGGATTACAGGCGTGCGCCACCACGCCCAGCTATTTATTCTATTATAATATCCAAACACTATTCATTTCAGCAAAGAGTTTCTCAATTTCAGTTTTGTATTTTGTATTTGATTCTTCTAATGTCAAAATGTTATAACCCTAGTAAGGTAAAATACATTAGCTAACAATGCCACTTGAATCTTAAAACTGTGAGTAATGTGCTTAACCCATTAATGCACAACATCCTATTTATAGGACAGAAATGAATTCCTGGATTATTATTTCTTGGAAATTATATTATAATGGCATGCATGCACATGTTAACACGCTATATTTCAGCCTTATCTCCTACCAGCTGCTTGCTGTTATGTTTAGTCTAATGAAAACTACAGTGTCTTGAACATTTCCTTATAATGAGTGAATTACTGTCCTATAAATAAAATGCTGTATGTTAACAGGTTAAGAAAATAGTGATATACATTTTTGTATACAAATCTCTTAAGAGGAGTAAATAATAAAATTGTGACTTTTATGCTACATCTTTCCAAAGAATTAAAAAGAGTTAAGTTGATTCAGGAGTTCAAAAGAATAACCTCTCAGGCAAGATAAGGTAGGAGGGTATAAAACACACTGGTAACTGCAAGATGGTTTTGTTGCTAAAACATCATATTTTCTGCCATTGGCTAGTTTCTTTGGTTCTAATTTGTTGCAAACCTTGGTTCTAACTTGTTTTAACCAGTGAATCTGAAGCTTGTGGTTTGTCTCACATCAAATTAAATCCATAGGATTTATAGTCCCTTCTTCACCATTGGCCTTAACCAAAAGACTCTTATTATGCACAAGTAAAATCTCCAAAATATTTTTTGTTTCAACAACAGAGTATTAATCCAGCAAAGAACTATGCTACATTTGACATTATATTTTGGTACTATTCTATTATTCAGATGCATGACAGGGACGTTCTAAAACATGACATAAAAAAGAACACAATGAGAATGCATTTGGTTACTCTCTTTTGAAAACATCATTGCTTGTCTGTGTTCATGACTGTGCTTTCTTGTTGCTGACTCTGTTTCCTGCTACTAATTTACATATATCAAAATCCAGGATGCTTAATCCAATCCCCAGCTCTGAGTGCTTCTTGTGCTTAATGATTTGATTTGGCATTCTTGAGTCTGGAGTCTATCTCGTAATAATAAATTACAATACAATGACTCAAGAAGGGTCTGGAAGGGCAAAGAAAACTCTGGTGTAGTCAGATAAGACATTTTGTGCACAAGCTCTTATTGACCAATAGAGTTAGGGATTGTCAGCTTGGCTGCATGTGGGAAAATCAGAACACTGATAGTTCACAGAATTTATTTACATATATTCCATATTTCTGATATCAGGGAAAGTATTGTTGGAGACCTGAGAGCACCTTTCTGAAGAGATGAGAACAAGGAAATAAGAATTAAAAGGCTGTTTATTATAGAAGAACATTCTTTCTTCAATATGCTTCACTTTATATGAGGGCATTTAAATGAGACTTTAAGTCTTATAAGGCCTTATCGCCTATTTTTTAGACAGAAATAACCAGTATGTTTATCATCATAGTTTACTTAATCGAATTTATTTTACTAATAAGTAGATATTTAACTCCTAGAAAATTGTTAACACTCTATTTGCCATTGATATTACTAAATAATCAGGGATTATGGGTGAAGACAAACTTGCAAATACATGTTGCAAAAATGATTATTCCAATATTAGAATTACATTCAAAGTGTTATAGTTGTTGTTGTTGTTAGGTGCCATCCAGTCAAGTCTGACTCATAGCGACCCTCATAGGGTTTTCAATGGCTGACTGTTTCTGGATTGCCTCGGGAGTGGATTGCCATGTCCTTCTCCCATTTAGCTCAGTTGGTAGAGCTCTGCACTGCAGTCTCTGAGGTCCCGAGTTCAATTCCCAGCACCACAAATGGGAGAAGGACCTGGCAATCCACTCCCAAGGCAATCCCGAAACAGTCAGCCATTGAAAACCCTATGAGGGTCGCTATGAAAGTGTTATAGTAACAAAGACTAAAGGTCTATAGAAGTTGGGAGAGTCAGAACTTGACATGTGAGCCCAAAATCAAAACTGAAAATAACCTTTAAATGTATTTATTGAGAACACTGCCACAAATCATAAGACTTTGATGATTACACACTCTACATATAATGCCTTTCCCCAAAGTCTCATTGTAAAAAGGGAAAAGTATATAAGGGTATAAGAGGACACAAATGAGAAAGATATAACCTGCTTGAGGAAGAGATTAATTTTTTTGTGTTTACAAAATCTTGTGTTTTGAAATGAGAAAAAGAAAATTGGAGCCACATACTAAAAGTATTTTTCACTTGTATTTTTTCTGTTTTTTATTTTTAATCATGGGAACAATGAAATATTATTAAATTCTGATAAATAAGATAGTTACATTCAAATTCATTTTTAAATAATTATTTAAAAAACAAGACAGGATAACCTATTTTATCCATGAGATGATCCAAAAAAAAAAAAGACAATATTTAGAATTATTTCAAGATTTGACAAGAATATGAATTTGTTGTTGTTAGGTGCCGTGGAGTCAGTATCCGACTCATAGAGACCCTCATAGGGTTTTTAATGGCTGACTGTTTCGGGATAGCCTTGGGAGTGGGTTGCCAGGTCCTTCTCCCATTTTTGCAGTGCTGGGAATTGAACTCGGGACCTCAGAGACTGCAGCATAGCGCTCTACCAACTGAGCTAAATCTCAGCCCAAATATGAAGTAGAAGGCTGTTAAGGCACATGGTTACTTGCTGCCAATTTGGACAGTAGTGGGAGTGTGCCTTATTAACTGGATATACGTCCAGATCTCATGCCCCATGAGTTTCTCTTCTAAATATACACCCGAGTATACCTGGTATATGTGTACAAGGAGACTCATTCAAAGATATCCCTTGTAATATTATTTGTGATGAATTTTAGAAAATATCAAAATATGCTATTCAGTAGAACAATTCAAACTTTCCATAGGTAAACAAATATCCAGCTGAAACATATAGCATTGAGAGACAAATCAGGATGCAGGGCAATATTAGCACGTAAAGCTATGTAAAGAGAAATTTAAAATTATAGCATACCCAAAACAATTTTTGATCCAGAAAGATAGGTAGAGGGTTGAAACTTGGTATGAAAAAAGACACATTCATTAAGTTTATAACATTTTATGTCCTAAATAAAATATGTCCTAAACAAAAATGAAAATATGACAAGTAGTAACATTTTAATTAAATTATCTCAACAAATGGAATTTTCCACTTTCTGAAATGCAAAATAGTTTGACAACCTGGGTGTGTGTCATAGTAATCTTTTAGTTTTTACGTATTAAAAAAGAGCAAACCATACCAAAACTATGCTGTAATGAAAGCAAAATTACACGTAGATCAACTCTGTGAATATAGCAGTTTTCATTCAGTATAAATGCAGGAGTGAAATAAAGTACCAGCACTAAGGAAAACAAATTAAAAGGTTAAACAAATGAGGTTACCATTAACTGAAACAATGCACACAAGATAGAAAATAGGTTTGGAGGTAAGGTCTGGAATAGCAGTTTGAGCAATAATGCGTTTGCCATGCATAAATTTACCCAAATGAAGCCACAGTTATAATAAAAATATAAACCTTAATATCCTGAAGAGAAAATGGAGCTACATAGTCATGAGGATAAATGGATAAGTTAACCTCAGGAGAATACAGAAACTGAGAACAGAAGTTCACTCAAGATGTAATTATAGGGAAGCTACCATTTAAAGAAAGAAAATAAACAGCTAAAAATATCTGTGTATGCATGTATGTGTTTAAAGAATTATGTATAATTCAGTAGTTAAGGAAAGTGTTGGAAGAAATAGTCCACTTTGCCAATGGCTGTAAAAGACCACAGAGGCATGAAGATGAATGAAAAATCATTGAATGTAATGATTATAAGACTTTTGGTGAAAAACTAGAGTGAAATAGAAAGCAATAAAGAAGTAAAACCTTTGGGAAATAAGTGAAAATATTTATATCACCGGGCACAATTTAATAAAAATTATTATTATAGCACAAATATCCTAACAGGCTCCAACTAATTTATTTTTATTGTTATTTTTATTAGTACATATTAATTGTACACATTAACATGATTCAGTGTGATATTTTGTACATGCACACAGTGTACACTGATCTTGTCCATGCACTCGGAAATTTGATTATGTTGATTCATTTTGAAATATATAAAAAAAAATACCCTCCACAGAAATCTCCAACTCTCACCAGAAAAGGTTTCTTGCTATTGATTTTCAATGAAATATTCTATAAAACACCTGAAAACTTGGTAAGTTGTATATCTTAATCATTATAAATTTTAAAAATATATATTTGGCATTATTATTAATTATCTTAATGTTGAATCATGATATCCCAATCAAGATTTTTGACTGAAAGACATGTCTTTCATAAGTCTATTATTAGCCAAAAATACTTGATTGGGATATCATGCCTGAGTAGTTGGCAGTGCAATATGTTTATTTATCACAATAATTCTCATAAGATACATTTTATCTGATTTGCATTTTTAGAACTAGAATGGCATTTATGAAGAGTTTAGATTTCCTTATGTGATGTTTTCATCCTTTTAACTGTTCTAAATTGAATTATGGTAAGGTAAACTTTCATGTCATTTAAGAAGCTAAAATGTATTATTTCTACCAGCTATTTTTAAATCAAACATTTAAAGTGCTAATATTGAAACTAACTAGCAAAGAAATATCAAGAGATGGAAAAAAACTGTGGCCTACCAGGGAAAATAGTGAAATTGCGTATTTTAAGGGAAGGAACATATTACTTATTACTGGCTTTACTTGGTTCTACAATCAACACCCACAAAGCAGCAGTCAAAAAATCAAAAGGCACTTTTGTATTGGGAAAAGCTGTTGGAAAAGACCTCTTTATAGTATTGGAAAGGAAAGTTGTCACACTAAAGACAAAGGTGCTCTTGTCTCATGCCATGGTATTTTCAGTTGCGTCATATGGTTGTAAAACTGGACAGTGAATAAGGGATACAGGAGAAGAATTGATTCATTTGAATTATGGTGCCAGAGATGAATATTGAATATACCATGGACTGCCAAAAGAATCAATGGATCTGTCCTAGAAGAAATGCAACCAAAGAGTGCTCCTTGCAAGAAGGGATGGCAAGACTGTGTCTTATGTATTCTGGCCATGTTGTCAGGAAAGACCAATCCTTGGAGAAGGGCATGATGTTTGGGAGAGTGGCACACCAACAAAAAAAAGGAAGACCTTCAACTAGATAGATTGGCACACTGATTACAACAATGGGGTTAAACATAAAGAAGATCATGTGCCTGGCACATTGTGGAGGAATATTTCCTTCTGTTGTACATAGGGTCGCTGTGAGTCGGACCCAACTTGATGGCACCTAACAACTGCTGATCAAGACTTCAACAAATCCAAATGGAAGTTTTCTCAGTCTTCAAATTCGTCCTTCCTTCCTTTCCTTTTTCTCTTTCTTTCTTTCTTTCTTTCTTTCTTTCTTTCTTTCTTTTTCTTGCATTTCTAGGTGGTTGAATCAGGTCTTTGCACATGCTAGGCAAGTGCTCTACAACTGAGCTGTATCCTCAAACCTTTTTTTAAAATTTTGAGACAAATTTTTGCTAGATTGCAGAGACTACTTCTGGCCTGGAAATTGTGATCCCCCGGCCTCAGCCTGCCATGTCACTGGGAGTGCAGCACAGAGCCTGGTTCAAATCCTACAAACTTTCATCATCATCTGACACTGCATTTGTCTCCACTCTGTACAAATGTTCTTTTCTTCTCCTTCGTTTCTTCTTCTTTCTACCTTCCTTCCTTCTTCCTTCCTTCCTTTTCTTTTTTCCTTCCTCACTCTCCTCACTCTCACTTTCTTTCTTTCTCATTATTTATTTTTAAATACACACATATTTTTTATACTACTGCTATCTTTTTCACCCTTAATGCTTAACTTGTCCCACTTTTTCCCCTTTTATGTTTGAGGGACTTTATTAAAGAATACTCTGACACAAAATTAAATGAATGTATATAAGTATACACTTTGATGACCATGCATGTGCACCTGCAATGCATGTGGGGTGTGTGTGCATGTGGAATTATTCAAGTAATTTTTAGCCAGAGAGTGATCAGAAAAAATATGAATAAATAATTTTCAAAAATCAAAAGTATATGGACACATTCTTTGATAAACCTTGCTACTAAAGGAGAATCTTAATTCCATTATCCTCAAGTGTATACTGATCTAGCTTCAGGTTAGTAGAATATGACAGAAAGGATGACATGTCACTTCTGAGATCAGTTTATAAAAAGACTTCAGCTTCCATTTCAGACTCCTTTTGTCTCCATCTCTCCCTGTCTTTGTCCTTTTCTGTCTTTCTCGATTTTAGTTGGTACAGTCCTGCTCTGCGCTCTTGGAGGTCCTGGATTTGATCCCTAACACCTCAAGAACAGTTGAAGGACTTGGCAATCCACTCTGGAAGCAATCTGGAACAATCAGCTACTGAGACCTCTATGAGGGTCACTATAAGTCTGACTCTACTCAAGGGCACCTAACAACAATATAATCCTGGGGGAAGCACAATGGAAAGTCTCAGGTGGTGAGAAACCTAAGATTCCTAATAACAGAATGAGCTTGGAAATGAAACCCCTTGTCCCACCAAGTTCTTAAGGATTGCAGCCTTGTCTAACAGCTTAAATGCAATCTTATGAAGTACTCAGCTAAAATCACCCAAACTGCTGCCATATTGCAGACACTCAGAAACCACACAAAGTAACAAATGTACTTCAGGCTACAAAGTCTTGTGCTAATTAGGTATAAGGCAACATATCACAAGCATTTTCACTATGTTGTATGACATAATCTGTCAGTTATTTATAGATAATTTTGCAGGGTTAAGAAAGTTCCATTTGTTTATTGATAGGTTTTAAAATTAGAAATGGATGTTAGAGCATGTCAAATAATTTCCTCAATCTTTTGAGAAGATTCTATGTTTTTCTCCCTTTTGTCTGTTACTGTGGGAAGTATGGCCTGCAGCCATAGCCCTGTGGCATCAGATCCTGTCAGATCTGGGAAGCTAAGCAGGGTCGGGCCTGGTTAGTACTTGGATGGGAGACCCCCTGGGAACACCAGTTGCTGTAGGCTTGGGGGAAGGACCTGGCAACCCACTCCCAAAAATCAATCCACCATTGAAAACCCTATGAACAGCAGAGAAGCACTGAAAAATAGTGTTTTACTTGTTGTATGTAGTGTTGCTATGAGTCAGATACCAACTTGAGGGCACCTAACAACAACAACAACAATAGGAAACATATGGACTGATTTTTAAATGTTTGAATAAATGAATTACTAGAATAAATTCTATTTAGTAGTATGTAGTGTCCATTTTAGATTTTATTAAATTTGGCTTGCTAAACTTTTGTTGTACAAATATTGATCTGTAATTATATTTTCTTGTAAGATGTTTAGGATTTTTGGTTGTTTGTTGGTTTTGTTGCTTTATTTTAATAATGTGACACTGACCTTGTATACTAGTTGAGAAATCATATCTCCTCTTTAATTTTCTGGAAGGCATTGTGTGTAATTGGTGTTATTTCCTCCTTAAATGTTTCTAGGGCTTACCAGTGAAGTCACCTTGTCCTGAAGTTTTATTTATGATGAGAAATTCTTACACTTGATTTGATTTTTTTTTTTAGATATAAAACTGTTCAGGTTAACCTGTTTCTCTCTTTCTTCCTATCTCTTTTAATTAACCAAACTATAATCTTTTCTGATTTTGTGTAACCATTATTCTTTTTCTGTTTCAGTCGCAATCCAAGCTATTATTTGTTGTATCTCCATTATCTCCTTTAGTTTCTGCCAGTTTCCCATGACCCTGACACTTTTACAGAATTTTCTATAGTTTGAATTTATCTAATATTTTATTTCACAGTTATTGGTTTTAGGGGAAAATACCATAGAGGTAAATGCCTTCTTAATCACATCAAAGAATGCAATATGTCAAGGTGAGTTTGGTCTTAACTACTTGATTAAGGAGGTAACTGCCCAGTTCATCTACTATAAAGATAATATTTCTCACTTTCCAAGATTTATTTGCTAGGATCATTCCTATTTAGGCCAGTCTACATGCTGAAGAGGTTGAGAATCAAACTCTGCTTCCTGGAGAGAGAATATCAAGGAATTTGTGGATTTAAGGAAACCACCATTATAATTAACCTATAGAGATCCCACTCTGTTTAATTGTTGTTGTTAGGGGCTGTAGAATCAAGTCCAACCCAATGTACAACAGAATGAAACACTCTCTGCCCCCTTGCCATGCCTAGCACTAGGTCAGTACTCGTCTGTTATTCATAGAGATTTTGATGACAGATTGTTTTGGGGAGTGGGCTGCCAAGTCTTTCTCCCAAGCCTACAGCACCTGGTGTTCCTAGGTGATCTCCCATCCAAGTACTCACCAGGCCCAACCCTGCTTAGCTTCTAAGATCTGATGGGATCAGATGCCAGGGTGGTATGGCTGCAAGCATCCTTTAACTGTTTTTGATAAATATCCATTTACAGCTTAATTTTTATCTACACATAGTCTATTGGTTCTGTTCTGCTTCTCTGGTGAATTATAATATGTTAGTGACTTTTGCATTGTTTAACAAAATACCTGCTTAAAAAAATTAAAGGAGGAAAGAAATATTTTGGCTTACGAGTTCAGTAATTTCAACCTGGGCCAATGGTGAGATAGAACATCATGGTGGCAGGAGCATGCATGGGGAGATTCTTCACCTCTTGGTGGACAGGAAGCAAAGGCAGGAAGTGGAAGGGGCGAGGGAAAAGATACCTCCAAGCATCTGCCCCCAGTGACCTACTTCCTCAAACTAAGTCCCACCTCTCAAAGTTTCCAGAATGGTCCAAAATACCACCATCAGCTAGGAAACAAGTGTTCAACCTATGAATCTGTGGAGAATATTTGATACTTAAGCCATGGTATTAGCTAATACACAAAATTATATTTTCATGTTCATCTACCTAATCAAAATGCACCAAATTTCTCCCTTCCCTATCAAGTGATACCTAACACATTCAGCTTGGCATGCATGTTATTTGCAATATGACCCATCATGCTTTCAGTTGAAATTTTATGTGGCAAACCTCTTATAATTCCTACCTCTGATGAAACTCAGTAATGATTCCTTTGTATCCCAGTACCTCTTCAAGTATCTAAACCATTTTCTAATAAATCTGGATTACTCATTCTCACATGTATGCAATATTTCATTTTTATTTCTCCATTTAGCATATCGTCCTTAAGTTTTCTCCTCTGACATTTCTGTATGTTAAGGTTTATCACTTCATTCCATAAGTATTTTGGGGGTAATTTTATTCATATTATCTTTTGTTCCCTCTAATCTTCTCCATTAGATATCAATGTGTTTTGTAGTATGTGTCATATTCAACCTTTTACTATGCCCATACTAGATTTTTTTAAATAACTTATTTTAAGTTAATAGTTGCAGTATGCAAAACAAAACCACAAGAAGCAAAGAACAAAGTCATCCATGTTCACAAGCATACTGGGTTATAAATTTGTTAGAGCATTCCTATTATTTCTTATTCATCTATTTCATGCCAAACCCTGCTATTCCTACTATACATGCAAATATTTATTGATTTCCATTTGATTTTTAATATCAGGCTTACAATATAATCTTTTCTTCCAATATAAAAAATTGCATGAAAGTTTTCATTCTTATAAATATTGTGTCTTTGGCAATTATATTGTGTTGAATATCTAATGTGCCTTTTCTCTCCCCAAAGTTAAGATATTTAAAATAACAATGACGCTTCCAGTGCAGGAATCATTAATGCATTTCTTCAGGGGAAGAAATTATAAGAGATTTGCTGTATAAATTTCAACTTCAACTGAAATGCCAAAAGGCAACAAAGAATACAAGTTGTCTTCAAAGCTAAGAGGGCCTCAAATGATCAATTTTCCTAGAATTCATATTTCTCTTTAAAATGCTCTATTAAGCAAGTAGTTTGTCCTTCTAGTACATCAAATAACTAATTCAATTCAGGCCGGTGTATGTATATGCATATGTGCACAAGTTATGCACATATTACCCACATAATACAAAAAAGTTTGTATTCTATTAATGCAAAGTTTAATAAATGCTATATTTTTCAAATTATCTGCAAGGTAGTTTTAAGTATCTTAACATATTAAATGAGAAAAGAATGTGTCAATCCACTCTGGAGGCAATCCCAGAACAATCAGCCATTGAAAACCACATAAGGGTGGCTATGAGTAGGACCCAACTCTACAGCACCTAGCAACAAAGTATTAAATGTGAAGCTATTCATAGGATATTTGTATTCATGTATAATTCTTTTTTATTTTCTATTCAGCCTAAATTTTACAAGAATCAAAATGTAATACTTAGTTGCTGTTCTTTATCATTATGTTTATTATTTTCATATTATGTACATTTATTAAATTTATTATAATTTAGGGATTCTCCATATCTTTGTCTATTTCCAACAGATATGTTACTTTGTAAGTCATGAGCCTACATATGTCAACTTGAATGGTTCTTGTGGTAAAGTATATATGAGTATTTACAAAATGAATTCACTGAAAACTCAAGATCCTACCAAAAAAAAAAAAAAAAGAAGAAGAAAAGAAAGAAAGAAAAGAAAGAAAAAAAAATGAATCCCTAGTATTTTCTTCCAGTCAGCACTTCCCCTGAAATAAAATTTATGTCATTTTATTTCCAATTTAATAGCTATTTTGGTCATGGCAATGGACGAATATTGTGTCTTTTTCAGTACCCATTATATTTTCTGTGATGAGAATATGGTACAGAAATGTTAATGTTTTATATATTTCTGACAGTAGTTATGTACAATTCTATTTTGACCTTTGCAATATGATACAGATTGATTAACAGGGCACTTTATTTCTTCCTTTGTCTACTAGTGTAATAGTCTATTAAGAAAAAGGGCAAAATGATCAATCAATCAAACTTTCTAATGTGTTAGATAATGGTCCCCCAATTTTGTCTAAAGTGGGCACATGTTCACTGTTTAAATATAACCATAAATATGTTCATGTCAGTGTAGGTTTTCATTATTTTAAACATAGCATTTTACATTCTTGTTAATCATACTTTTATTTAATATCGAATCTCATGCTTTCTATTGCCAGCTACACATTTTGAGGGGGAACAAGAAAGAAAGTTTGTCTTTTAGCTTCTAACTTTTAAAAATTTGGCATTTAAAAAAATCAGAACAGTTTCTTTGAGTATATTGAATAAAATACCAAAGTCCTTGTTAATATTTTACAATAATGAAAATCCTCTGTCTCAGCATACATATGCAAGGTGGATGAACTACATATTTGAACAAATAACTTTAAATAATTTATTTATGCAAATTGCTAATTCAGACAAAGAAGAAAGAACAATTCAAGACTCTCTTATGCCAAAAGTCAACTTCTTACTAAATGGTTTCAACTGACCGTTTCTTATTTGTTCCATATAAAGATGCTTCTGATATGAAAACAAAACACATTGCACTCTAAAAACTTTGCTTTCTAAAAGGTATTAAAATCGCTGCCTTAAGACTGGAGAATGATGTTCTAGGATCCCTGGCTCACACCTAAGGAAATCAATTAATAGCAATACAGTGATTAACAGCACCATAGGCTGGGTTCCCAGAGTCAATAATTTCCATTTTCACCACCGCAGGGCTGTCATAACAGAAATACAATTCTTTATCTTGAAGCAAAAATTACTGTTTTTGCCACCTATTGACAGCTTCAAAGATATTGCAAATCATTGAGGGTCACTGCTTATATAGTTTAGGTGAATATTATACTTTTGATTTCTAGTGTGTACCTGTTATTTGAACATTTGGAACAAAAAATACGTTTCTCTGCAAAGTGAAATCAAAAGGTGTCATGCAACCTTACTGTTTTGGGGGGATTTAGCATGGGTTGAAACATTAAAACAAAAAGAATCAGAATTGTTTCTTTTGTTCCCTGGTTATTTTTACTTTTCACTTACTTTTTTCAGCACAAAATGCTTTACAATGTCTTATTAGAGAAGTGAGAAGGAGAAAGAAGGAAGATAGTTATAGGCTAACGTATATTGTATTTATTTTGAAATAAGTGGTGCAATTAAACACTTAGGAATGATCCATAACTATAACCCTGGAATAATGACTTGCCAATGTTTCCCAAGAAGAATCTGGATGTTATCTTGTTTAATTTGTTTAGTGCACCATCTATAACCAATGGATGCTCAAGGCAATGCACATTCTCCTTACAACCTCTACAACCATCGTTTTCACTTTGAAGAAATATTTGTCCAATTGTTACTTAGTGATAAGAACCGTCTTCACTTTCACTTGGATTTTTGTAAATATGGTGCCCATTCCTCTATTCTTAACCTGACCAATAACATTCACCACAGTGCCATTTATGGTTTGAATCCATAAATGTTAATGCCATCAAATATTTCTCAAAGTGGCCACTAACTCCCATTCAAATATAATATCTCCATCTTCTCTCTCCTCTCTCTCTCTCTCTCTCTCTCTCTCTCTCTCTCTCTCTCTCTCTCTTTCTTTCTTTCACTCTTCCTTTTTTCTTGCCTGGAGAATATTCCACTTAAAACACTCATAAATAGCATGTTCTGGAATACATTTTTTGAAAAAATATTGCTCTTTAGAAGCCTGGCCTGTTTTTTATCTTCTTGCTAATTGGCTAATTTCTACTCAATCTCCTTTCCTTTGCTGAATTGCCTTTGACCTTTGCCAAAAATAAATTGAACATGTTTGCTATGTGCCTCCATTACAACTTGTGTTTACTCTTAACAATTACCACATTGTATTTTAATTTTAAGTTTGTAGATTTATTTGTCATAGGTAGAAATAATATGAGAAGATCCCATGTGCCCCTTATCGGATTTTCCCTATGGTAGCATCATGCATAATTATATCACACTATTAAAATCATAATATTGATATAATCCACTGATTTTATCCTCGCCTACCAAATTTACTTTTACTCTTTCTGTGTGCATATTTAGTTCCAGGTAATTTCAACACATTTTGTAGGCTTGTGAATCAACATTCAAAACAGGTCCATCACCAGGAAGTTTCCTCGGATTGCCTTTTTAACCACATTCATTCATCTACCTTCTACTTCCCTAATCACCAAATCCACTCTATTATTACCATGTATCAACCTGTACTTTTATCCATCTCTTTCTTTTTTTTTCATTATAACAATACTTTGTCAATAAAATCATTCTGTGTATAACCTTTGTAACTGCCATTTTTTCACTTAATAATGAAAAAAATCAAAGATGGCATAAATCGATTAAAAGATATACCATACTTATACATTAGAAGATGCAATATAAAAAAGATTTAAATCCTCCCCAAATTGATAGGCAGAATGAGTGCAAATCCTATCAAAATCTCAGCAAGTTCTTTGAAAATATAGACAAGCTTATTCTAAAATTTATATTAAAATGTATAGTCCCTAAACTATTTTTTAACAGATTAACACAGTGGGAAGAATCAGTCTACCTGACATCAATGCTAACTACATAGTCATAGTAATCAAAGAAGTGCTAAATTGACAGAGTGATAGATGTATATACCAATAAAGCAGAAAACAGAGCCAAAAATAGATCTATGAGTATATTCAGTTTATTTTTGGCAAAGGTCAAAAGCAATTCAATTAAGGAAAGATGGACTTTTCAACAAATGATATTGGGGCAATTAAACCTTCCCAGACAAAAATAAAACCTGACCTAAATTCTACATACATAAAAACTAAATCAGAATAAATATGGACTTACATGTAAAATGTCAAGAAAATTTTAGAGGAAAAAATAGCAGAAAATGTAAAGGATCCAAGGCTATGATATTTAAATTGTTTTTAAAGTCTTCTCCACTGGACTGTGAATCATTAATGGTAAGTAGTAATTGTAAGCAACTGATATATTTTTGTAAAGCAGAGGCCTATAGAAGTGTTTCCTCATTTCCAACCTTCTTGATTGGCTTTTTTCCAACCTGTAAAAATAATATATTCATTCCTCTGCAGACTACATTATTATTGTTATTATTATTTTTTATGATTATTATTATTATTATTATTATTATTATTATTAATTTTCATAGTGATTTCCAAGATAAAAAGCAAAAATCCTTGGGAACACAATCTCACTCAAGTAAAAGTTGAGTTTCCCTCTCATCAGTAATGTACTGGGAAGTTCTGTAAAAAAATGGATTTTATTGCTGTCACAGTTCCAAGTCTTCCAAGGCAAATCAGAAAAATTAGCTGGAAACCTTTTAACACAGAGGGCCACACATTTAGAGAGAGAAAGCACAAACCTTACCCATTCAGCCAGCTGGAAAGAATGAAGGCGCAAAGGAGGCCAAGTTCACTTTAGCTGGAAGGGACTGGACAAGCTGGTATAACCCAACATTCAGCTTTGAATATATTTCCACTGTGGTAACCATGTTCCCCTCTCCTCCTCCCAGTAGTCCTCAGGCATGGATTCCAAGACCTAACCCTTGCTGCCCAGTTGTTGTTGTCCAAGTTGAACTTCCAATACACAAAACAAGTCTTTTGACAGAAATTTTGCTACACTCTCTGATTTTCAAGTTGAGAGATGAATTATTCTGTCTTGTCCTTCCAGCCCTTATCTCTATATTCAAATATATTCTTACCTTCATGTCTCTGTGCATGCTGCTCCTTCTCCCTGGAAATTCCAAATTTCAACCATCTCCCTCTCTTCTCCATCTAGGTAAATATGTCACCTTTCATGTTGCAGGTCATGACTACATGTTAAGCCTTCCGACTCAAACATGCTGTACCTTTGACTTCCCATAATACTTGATGTCTTATATTGTGCTTGATTTCCTCTGTGTTTACTATCTGGTAAATGTTCCTAAAACTCTGTGAGGTTGAGATTATTGATAAACTGAATAAATACTGAATGTTCAACTTTCTGATTGGATATATATGTGTATGTGGGGTACATACATATATGTAATTCTTTAAATTGATATATTTTTAAATTGATTTAGATAAAACTTCCTATCAGTAATTTTGATTTATACACTCAAATGTTTGGATTTTCTTTAATACAATCATTGCTATTGGGAGAAGGACCTGGTAACCCACTCCCAAAAGTCAATCCACCATTGAAAACCCTATGAATAGCAGAGAAGCACTGACAATAGTGTTTTGCCTGGTGTAGGCAGGGTAGCTATGAGTCGGACACCGACTCGACGGCACCTAACAGCAGCAATCATTGCTATATGATACCATAACATAGAAAGTTTATTGGAAGAATTATAACTGTGTGTGTTTGTGTGTGTATAATCTGAAACTTTAGAAGTTCAACCCTTAAAAAGTCTTAGTAGAACTTGTAGTATAAGAATTCAGTGTTTTTGGTAGATAGGATAAATCATGAAATGTGTGATTTAGCACTTCACATGATTACTGTGATTCACACATATTTGAATTCATGCTGATGCTCTGTGCTAAATTCAGTTAGATGCCAAGATTTAGAATTTGGGTGCATACACAATATTTTTCTCTTTTCTGTTTATCTGCTTGTTGTGATTTGTGATTACCAGCAGCTGCTGTGCACATTTGCTGATAATAAGAGATGTTTAGTGTTCTGGTTTCCAGATTCTTTTGCCTCAAACTCTCCGTGATAATCAGCTTATCTGCATTTGGCTTTGACATGATGAGATTATCTTTACCACTGTGAGTTGAGCCCTTCCATCATAGATATAAATCCTTATGATTGGGTACACAGTGATGTTGGCTGGAGAGCCAGAAAGAGTAGACCTCATTCTGGCTCCGTAAGAGGAATCAGGTTGCATCTCTGGTAGAAAACTCTTGGAGAGCTTGGTCATCAAACATGCTTGTCTGCGTATCTCCTCTCTATTGATTGGTCTCTGGGGATAGAGGATTCCTTCTTTTCTGAGGAAAAACCCTAACAAACTGCCAGAACTCTGTAAAGAGGTATCCAGAGACATCTCATGTTTAGAAATTAGTATGAGTGTGAGGTTACTAGAAATGTCTCAGAGATGCTCCTTCAGATGTTCAGAGACACTCTCTCTACTTAGCAAAGGTCAGTCATGATACAGGATCCAGGCTGATAATATCTGGAAGCAGAGACAGAAAAGCCACATTCTCTATTTTAGTTCTCATGCCTGCCATATATCTTTAAAGGTCAGTGTAGATAACACCACAGGGGCTAAGTACCAATTAGACAAATCCATGGGTTGAGAGTGATCACTTTTATTTATCTTAGGAAATATAGCATTTTAGCAAAGTTTATATCATTTGGTTAAGCAGCATGAAAGTTGTTTCTCCCCACTTCCAACAATTTGTATATCAAATTATTTATGTCAGTCTCATCTTCTCAGCAATCTGGAACACATAAAACACTTCTGAACAAATCCTTGGTTAACTATAGGTGAGTTTCATTCCACTCATTTCAACAACATTTCCATAGTTATTGGTTCTTAAAATATATTGTGTATTTGTATCAACTGGGAGGCTTTAACACTCCTGCCTAAGTCACACTCCATACCAATTAAACCATATAGTCTGGGAATGTGGCTCAGGCATCAATAGTTTTTTGGGTCTTGTTTGTTTGTTTGTTTAGCTTCCAGGTGATTCTAATGAGTAATCAAGTGTGAGTAGCCAATAATTAACCAAACACTCTCAGGTAGTGACATCAAAATAGAGATATCCTCTGGTTTACTGGGGTAGACAAACTCTCTAATTTGTTCTATGTTTGTGTGTAGTGTTTTATATATAATTTGTTATATGCAGAGGGTGCCAAAATTTTTATATGTTTAAGCATTAAAATTGTAAGATGCAACATATACCAATAACAAAAGATGAATACAAATCATGTCTGACTCATTACAAAAGTGCTTGAGGTGGTCACCATTGCAATTCAAGTGAACTTTGTAAAGTAATACACCAATAACGTCTCTGAATATATGTTCACCTTTTTTGGAATCCCAGTATAGTTTTGTGATATATATTTTTTTTTCTTGGTACTGTTTGCTCCTACTTGTGTATAACACTAATAATTTCATTGTGCTTCCCATTTTTATTAAGGTCTAAATGTATCCAATATTTTCTGTTAACATGTAACTATATACAAAATATTTTTTCCACAAATCTTTTATATCTGTGTCAAAATACATCTCAAAACTTATCATGAGTGTTCGGTTAGCTTTAAATGTTGGAGATATTTTGTTCTGTTTGTCCAGTGAAACTGCTGGGCCTAGCATTGATATACAAATTACAACAGTGGAAAAGTGCACATGCCTTGTAATTGGGGTTAACCAGAGGGTAAAATATTAAATAATATGAAAGAAGCTCTAGAGAGTTTTTCTGGGATCTGCTATATAGCATGTGAGTCTCGATGTCCAAGTTTAATAGCATCCTCATGCATGTTTCTTCCTGCTATGGCTTAGGTTCACTTCCTAGCACCCACTCTGTGATTAGAAATATCCAACAGGATGTAATAAAAATTATCATTTATCTCTAATTTTTTATCTTAATTGCTATTTATATCAATATACATTCATGTGGTAGAGGTAGGCACATCCTATTGTGGAGGGTTAATTTTAGACCCATATGCTTGAGATGTGAATATCAGTTACCATGTAGCAGAAATGAGGAGAACTGTTTCCACAATTTTTTTGTTTCATCTTGTGGTTTATTGTTATCAGTGCCGTTTTTGTTGTTGATTTTGAAAGATACCTCTAAAATGGATGCTTGGATAAGTTCAAATATAATGAAGTATAATTATCATGAAACAAATACCTCCCATCCAACCCTTTCACTTTTACACACTACTGAGATATAACCTCCAACAGCAATCTGAATTCAGAGTGAATTCAAACTAAAACCACAGATATTAATACATGCCCATATATATTGTTGTTTGTTATTGTTAGGTACTGTAGAGTTGATGTTGACTCACAGGGACCCTATGTACAACAGTCGAAACAGTATTGTTACTGTTTCTCTGCTATTCAGAGGGTTTTCAATGGCAGATTATTTTTTGGGAGTGGGTTGCTCCATCCTTCTCCAAAGACTACAGCACCTAGTATTCCCAGGTGGTCTCTCATCCAAGTACTAAGCCGGCTTGACACTGCTTAGCTTCAGAGATCTGACCAGATTAGACACCACAGTGGTACAACTGCAGGCCTGCATATATATATGTGTATATATATATATATATATATATATATATATATATATATGTATATGTGTATATACATATGTAAATATGTGTGTATATATATGACTTTATATGTAAAATGTACGCATATATAACTTGTACACAAATACATATGGGTATATACTATGTGTGCACATGTGTACAGATATAGATAGATATAGACATAGATATAGTTATTCCCCTCTTTTAACTGTCAGTTTGCCATACTGTGAGGGCTTGTGTGTTGCTGTGATGATATTGAAAGCTAAGCCATCAGTATTATAACTATGTTGAAGATGAAGGTGAATCTGACTCATGGCATGGTATTTTCAGTCACATTATATGCTTGGAAAACCTGGACATTGAATAAGGGTAACAGGAGAAGAACTGATGATTTTGAGTTATGGTACTGGAGACAAATATTGAATATACTGTGGACTGCCAAAAGAACAAATTTATCTGTCCTAGAAGAAGTGCAACTAGGGTGTTCCTTGCAAGCCAGGGTGGCTAGACTGCATCTGATGTATTTTGGACATGTTGTCAGAATGGACCAGTCCCTGGAGAAAGACATTGTGTTAGAGAGAATGGTATGTCAATGAAAAAAATGAAAACCCTCAATAAGATGGATTGACACAGTGGCTACAACAATGGGCTTAAACACAAAAAAGATTGTGTTCCTGGCACAGTGTCAGGGAGTGTTTCATTTGGTTATACATACACAACAAACAACTTATATTTTCATAGAAATACTAAAAACTAAATAAATAAAAAATACTTTTTCTCTACTATTTCATAGTCATTCAATACAAGACAGAACGTTTCTGACAAAAGGTATTGGGGAGGAGGATTCCCCAAACTCCAAGCAAGCAATGCCCCAGATACCAGCTGTTGTTGTTGTTGTTATTGTTGTTGTTGTTGTTAGGTACCATCCAGTCGTGTATGACTTCTAGAGACCCTAAGTACAGCAGGTAAAACACTATTGTCAGTGCTTCTCTGCTATTCATAGGGTTTTCAATGATGGATTTTTTGGGGGGAGGGCTTCCAGGTCCTTCTCCCAAGCCTACAGTACCTGGTGTTCCCAAGCGGTCTCCATGAGACGCTTGAGACGAAATAAATCGCCATGAGATGAAATAAATCCTTTCTTCCATAAGCTGTTTTTTTTCAGGTTTTTTGTTTGTTTGTTTGTTTTGTTTTGTTTGTTACAGGAACAAATAAATGTTACAGGAACAAACAAAAAACCAACTCATATGAGAAAGGGTTTGTAGCTTCTCACTGTCTTCAGGCTCCACCATCAACCTCCACATGTCCAGTTATCCACAAGTTCCTAGAACCTAATTCTTTTTTTTTTTTCACTTTCACTGAGGCTTCATTACCTAGGTATAACTGATGACATCATTAGGCATTGATGATTAGTTCAATCTTTAGCCACTCTCCCCTACCAGGACTGGTACCCTACCCTTTTGGGCCCTACCCAAAAGGTGGGCCCAAAAATCTGATAGTTTCAACTCTCCAATCCTGCCATGGTCATATGGAGATACCTCAAAAACTAAAAATAGATCTACCATATGACCCAGCTATAACACTATTGGGAGTTTACCCTAAGGGAGATGGGTCATCATACCACAGAGACACCTGCATCTCCATGTTCAATGCAGCGCTTTTCACAATAGCAAAGATATGGAATCAACCAAAGTGCCCTTCAACAGAAGAATGGATAAAAAAACTATGGTATATATACACAATGGAATACCATTCAGCAATCAATAAAAATGAAATAAGGTCATTCGCAGCAAAATGGATGGAATTAGAGAAAATTATTTTAAGTGACCAAACACGAGCTCAGAAAGAGAAACAACACATGTTCTCACTCATATGAGGGAGCTCATTCAAAATTACAAGAAGGAAAAATCCTACTCAAAGGTCAGATCATAATAAAAGGGGGGAGGGAAGATAAGAATGATGTCAATATAAATGGACTAGAAATCGCATGTAATTGTTCTAACGAGATAAAAACAAAGACCACTACAGGAAAAGTTTCTATCTTAAACAGAAGTGGAACCCAAGGACATATAGAAAAATATTACTAAGTAAAAGATAGAGAAGACTTGGATGGGAAACTTAGAAGGGAAGGGGTGGAGCGGGGGAAGCATAAGGGAGGGTAAGGGGTAACCTATATGAATAATGTTTATCAAATTGCATATATGAAAATTGTCACAATGAAAAGCATGTCAAAATGAATCACATTATGATGCACATTAAAAATTTCTAAAAAAAAAAAAAATAGGGACAAGGAACAAATACATATTCCACAACATCACAGATTATTTTTGCTTTTTTTTGTCTTTGGTTCTTGGACATTGAACCCAGGGACTCACTCAAGCTTTGCATGTGCCCCAAAACAGAGCTGCACCCCCAGCCAATTTTTTTGCTTTTTATCTTTTTTAATATGTTATTTCATATTAGAAAAAATGAAAGTATATATGCTAATATGGTAATATATATCCTTTTATTGGAAATTTTTAATGTACAACTTAATGTGTTTCATTTTGACATGCATTTCATTGTGACATTTCCATATATGTGTTTCATTGTACATTACACAGATAAGTTCCCCCTTACCCTCTTGTGCACTTCCTCCCTCTGGTCCACCCCCCCCACCACCACCACCAGAGGCCTCTATGCCACTTGCATGTCATTTTGTGGAAATATTTTCCTATTTATCCTTGTATCCCAATTATGTTTAAGATCAAACCTTTTTCTGTAGTGATCTAATGTTTTACAATGTCAGTAATATTACATGAATTTTCTAGCCCACTTGTATTATTACCATTCTTTGGTATTATTATAATTATTTCCTGAACTATTAAAGTTGGGCTGTTTACTTTGAGATCACCCTCTCTCTCATTCCTCAGTCCTCCTTGTTCTTTCTCTCCTTTCTTTCTTCTCCCATCATTTCTTCCTTTTGCTAGATCCTTCCCTCCCTCTTTCTACTTTCCTAATTGTCCCTTCTCTGCTAAGTTGACTTTAGCTTTTTATTATGTTCTGATTTCTGTATAAGATTTTTTTCCTTCTTTTAATTTGATCCAGCTCCCACATATGAGTGAAAACATGTGGAATTTCTCTTTTTTTGGCTTGTGTTCATTCACTTAAAATAATTTTCTCCAATTCCATCCATTTTGCTGCAAATGATATCATTTCATTTCTTCTTGATTGCTGAGTAGTACTCCATTGTGTATACATACCATAGTTTTTTTATCCATTCTTCTGTTGATGAGCACTTTGGTTGATTCCATATCGTAGCTATTGTGAAAAGTACTGCATTGAACATGGAGATGCAGATGTCTCTGTGTTTGATGACTCATCTCCCTTTGGGTATATTCCCAAAGTGTTATAGCTGGGCCATAAGGTAGATCTATTTTTAGTTTTTTAAGTTGCCTCCATATTGATTTCGAAAGTGGTTGGACTAATTTACAGCTCCACTAGCAGTCTAAAAGAGTTTTCTTTTCTCTGCAACCTTGCCAACATTTCTTGTTATTTGTTTTGTTGATCTTGGGCATTCCTACTGGAGTAAGGTGGAATCTCAGAGTTGCTTTAATTTGCATTTCCCTAATGGTTAGGGATATTGAGCATTTTTTCATGTGTTTCATGGCTCTATGGGCCTCTTCATTTGACAACTGTCTGTTCAGTTCCTTTGCCTATTTGTGCATTGGGTTTTTTGTTTCCTTGGGTACTTTTTTCTTGAGTTCTTTATGAATTCTGGAAATTAGTACTTTGTCTGATATATAGGATGTGAAGATTTTCCCCATTCAGTGGGGATTTCCTTGACTCTGTTGATTGTTTCCTTTGCTGTACAGAAGCTCTTTAATTTCATGTAATCCCATTTATCTATACTTGTTGTAATTTCTTGAGCAATTGGGGTCCTATTAAGGAAATACTTTCCTATGCCTATATGTTGGAGCATATTGCCTTTCCTATCTTCTATTAATTTTAAAGTTTCTGGTTTTATGTTAATGTCTTTTATCCATTTTGAGTTAACTCTCTTGCATATTGAGAGATATGGGTTGTTTTTCACTTTTCTGCAAGTGGCTATCCATGTTTCCCAGCACCATTTATTGAAAAGACTATCCTTTTTCCAATTTACTTGTTTTGCTCCTTTGTTAAAAATCAGGTGGCTACAGGTGTGTTTAGGTATTTCTGGATCTTCTATTCTGTTCCACTGGTCTTCAGACCTATTTTTGTGCCAGTACCAAGCTGTTTTTGCTACCACTGCCCAGTAGCATAGATGGAAGTGAGGGATTATGATTCCACCTGCACTAGTTTTCCTGCTTAAGAGTGTTTTGGCTATATGTGGTCTTTTGTGATTCCATATGAATTTTTGGATCGTTTCTTCTATTCCTGTAAAGTCTGTCATAGAATTTTAATGGGAATTGCATTAAATCTATAGATTACTTTTGGTAAGATAGCCATTTTTACTATATTGATTCTCCTGGTCCAGGAGCAGGGAAGGTGCTTCCATTTTTTAGTATCCTCAGTAATTTCTTTCTTTAATATTTTGAAATTTTCCTTGTAGAGACAGGGTCTCACTAAGTTATGCAGGCTGTCTTTGGCCTCAAACTCACAATCTTCCTGCCTCAGCCTCTCAATTCACAGGGACTACAGATGTGAGTCAAGGTGCCCAGCCCCCAGCTTTTTTGTTAAAACTGAGGGTTTTCCGGCATTGTTTCCTGAAACTTGATTCTTTCTTTGTTTGCAGTACTTGGGCCACAGGTGTTGAACTCAAGGCTTGATCCATTGATTCATGGTAGGTAAGTGCTATATCACTTAGCTGCTCCCCCATCCCATTTATTATCACTATTGTTGTTGTTGCTGCTGTTGTTGTTGCTTTATTTTAAGACAGACTCTTGCTTAAATAACCAATCAGTTTCTGGCCTCAAACTCCTGACCTTCCCACCTCAGTCTCCTGAGTTGCTAGGATTACATGTGTCCGCCACAGTACCCAGATAATTTTTTGAAACTTTTATTTATTTTTCATTGCTAGGGATCAAACCTAGGGCCTCATGAATGCTAGGCAAGTGGTATACCACTGAACCACACAACCAGCCCCTTTCTTCTTTCTAACAGTAGTAAAACCTTTCCATATCAGTAATAATTGTTCCCTTATACTTTGTCATTATTGAGATACAATTACCTCGAGTAAAATGTACAGATCATAGTTTAGTGATCTTTGGCACATGTAACACCCATGTAACTAACATTCTAATCAACATACAGCAAATTTTAACTGTTCTGATTTATATGTCCATGAAATAAGACTTTTAGTGACAACATCATGCTAGCTTGCACAGATATATTATACTTTATATAATGATGTCCTCCTTATAATATGTATGCTATTCCTATTTTCCATTATAAAAAATTAAAGTTATTATCCATGATCATATATGCCTGTACACATGTTCAAGTACATTTTTGGGTAGAAATACCCACTAAAGTTGACACAAATGAATTATAAGTAACACTATCAGAATGTTGTTGTTGTTAGGTGCCATAGAGTCAGTGTCCCACTCATAGCAACCTTACACACAACAGGCAAAATGCTGTTATCAGTGCTTCTTTGCAGTTCATAGGGTTTTCAATGGTGGATTGATTTTGGGTAATGGGTTGCTGTGTCCTTCTCCTAAGCCTACAGTATCTGGTGTTCCCAGGCAGTCTCTCATCCAAGTACTAACTAGGCCCAACTCTGCTTAGCTTCTGGGATCTGAGGGGATCAGACACCACATTGCTGTCTGCAGGTTACACTTTCAGGATAGATACTCAGAAACAAAAATGTTACCCAACACATTTGTACATATTTTGTTTTATAATATTGCCATATTGCCTTCCAATGTATGGCTTTGGTTGACAAACCAGTTTTCCTTCACATTATAGAAATAGGGGGGCTGAAGGAGAGACCTATAACAACTTGACTGAGAACAGCTTTATTTGGGTATATAAGCATCATAGGTGTTTCAAGCTCAAGTATAGCTGACTTCTTCCTTCCTATTACTTTTCCTTATTTATTGTTAAAACCTAAATTTATGTTGTGCTGTGTTTTTCTTTTTAACCCCAATAATCATGAAGAAGTCCTCACTGCTTGGTGTTTAGGAGTTTACCTAGAGGAAATAACAATGATCCCACCACTTCAACAGCCATCAGTGCTTGATCTATTTTTTAGTGTTTTCTCAATTAAGTATTCATATGGTCTTGCCACAGATCAGTCTTACTTCATAATAAACCTCGACTTGAAATTAACTAAGTAGCTTCCATAACAAATTCTGTTCTAACATATGTAATCAGTCTATTTTTTGCCTTTCTTGATTTGATGTTTTTATTTTTTCCACATATGACCTCATCTATTTTTTATCCTCTAGTAAGTCTTCATTTTTATCAGTTTGTGTTACCTTCACTATGTATTATCATTATTATAGATTTAAAATAAATTTATTTTGAGCTAATCCAATGGAATCAAATTAAAATTAGGGGTGACAGAAGAGATACATACATGTGCCCATCCTATCATCACTTAGAAGCAGACTACACTCTACTTCCCATATCTGGATGCAGACTATTCTGCTTCCAAGAATTACAACTGACTCACATAGTTTTAATGATGGTGGTAACCCACAGTATGTAAGTCATATATTCTCACATCTTTATTCTCTTCCTGTAGTTAGTAATCACTCTACTCAATTGTTCATTATCCTCTTACCTTTATTTACTTCCTGTAGTTAGTAATCATTATCTTATATTGTTCATTATTCTTTATCTTTAGCACACAAAGGGTAAAAGTTAAAAAAAAAACCCTTACCATTATTTGATTTAAACTATTTGATAATAGTTTGAACTTTGTGTCTGAAAATTTTGGTTCTTTTTATGTGTAATGAAAGAATATGAACATGAACTCAATTATTGGCATGGAGTTGATAATAGATGGTTGATACCATGCACAGAACATGAGACCCCACCACCACCTTATCTCCTCTTTGGATAGTCTCATGCCTATCTTTTCTGAATAAAAAAATATATCATCCAGATTCTGAAACACCTCTTTGGGCATGAAGACATTCTTGATCCTAAACTCGATTCAAGATATGAGAAGGAGAGATTACTAATTTATTTGGGTGTCATTAAAGTTGGCACAAATGAATTACAAGTTACACTAAGCAAACAAGTAACCACAAACTTAAGAGAAAAGCAATGGAATTTATTTCATGTGAAGGTTTATTTACTATTTCAAAAAGTTTATCTTAAGCTAAATGATGTGAAAATTCCTTTGGCAGAAAAGTTCCTTAATTAGGGTCTTCTTTGATATTAGATCCCTAGGGATATTTTAGTATTTTGACTATTGGCTAGCAAAAGTAAACAAATTTTTGAGCTTTCCTTTTCTTTCTTTCTTTCTTTTTTCTTTTGTGCTTATTCATACAAATGCTAAGATAATAAAAAGGAAATAAATCTGCCTTGGCTTATATAGTAAAACCCCAAAGGGCTCCTTCATATGCAAAGCTTTAAACAAAAGATTGCCTGGGCCCTTGCCCTTGAATGTCCATGGCATAATATGTACAGCCTGATAAATCAGACCTCCTCTAGAATAGCTTGGGAAATTTTTGTAACTTTAGAATCATGACTGTTATTAATAATTTTCCAATTAGGTGCAAAGGTATTTTAATAATATTCAGTACTCTGGCTTATTAATAGGTTTTACATTTTTTAAATGTTTAAACTTTTATGTAAAAAATGTTGATAACTGTGCTTCTGAAAAGAGCACTAGAGTCTGATATAGTTAGATAAAATATGTTGAAGTATACAGGAGAAAATTTCAGATCCAAATTATAATTTTCCATATTAATTCATTATATGTTTTGCTTGTTACACACTTAAAATGTTATCAATTATAAAGTAAAATCAATATATAATGGATTAACTTTTAATCTTATCAAAGTAGTTTAACTGATTAAGTGGAGAATCTTATTAACAGGAAATAAAGTTGTGTTTACAGGTAATGAATACGTTCAGTAAGACAGAATGAAAAGTTTGAGATCCTCTACCAGTTAAGGTAAGCTTAGATGCAAGAATAAACATGCATTGAAACACTTAGCAAAATGTTAAAGATTTAAGAAAAAAGCAAACAAACATACACAAAAACCATGATTTTATCTCTTAATTAATGTGCACTGAAAGATGTGTTGAGGTGGTAAGGAGGGTACAGGTGAGGTGAGGTGTTTTAGCTTTAAGCAGTACTTTAGAGCCCTCTGCTAGCAGTAACTAACTTTCAACGCATGGCTTCCAGGACCTTGCTGGCCTTTACCAGTGGAGGCAGCAAGAAATGAGAAGGATCACGATAATCCTTAAAGTCCATAATCTGAAAGTCCACTCCAGGAAAGAGTACATGCCACTATTCACATTACTTTGACTATAACTTAGTTTTATGGCTATGTTGAACTGAAATAAAGACTGAGACAAAAATTTAGCCTTGTGTCCAGGTGATAAACAAGGATAAAGGTTTAGGTGGATGAGCAGTAAGTTTGTCATATGAGCCAATGTTTGGTACTAATTTCTGTATGAAATTGCTTTCTTTGTGTCCAAGGATCCTCAATATTTTCAAAGACTTTAACTTCTTCATAACACAGCCAGTGCCATAGAGAGCTACACAATATGTCTTAAGGAAAGAACAGTCTTTTAGTTGTCTTCCGTATATACATATATTCACTTTAACATTTAATAATTCTTTTTAATAATTTCTTTCCAAATTATATTGCTATTAGATATTATAACCCTAAAAGAGAACAAACAAGTGAATGGACCAATACAATTCCATCATTATAACTGAAAAAAAAAATTGAAGCAAAAATTCCATCTCAGGATCAATTGATTCTAATATTCAACCAGTCAACAAACAAGCAAAAAATAATATGTAGAATTACCAAGCTAAAGTATTAGGAAAAGAGCATTTCCCAAAGTTATAGAATGGTGGCATAATATAGTGGTTAAGAATATGGATTGTGGAGTCAGTTCATAACAGTTCAAATCTCAATTCTATCATTTGTGTGATTTTAGGAAAGTTATGTAGCCTATCTGTGCCCCAGTTCCTTGTTGGTGGTAAAATGAGAATACAATGATGTCTATTATACTAATTATGAGACAAATTTTATGTTCCTTGTCCTCTTCTTGTCCTTTTTTCTTTCTCTTTTTATCATCTTCTCATTATTAACTTTGAAAAGCACAGAAATGTTATTATTTATTGGGGAATCAGACGCAGCACATAATTTTGGAGTTATAAAGTATACTGTCTAGTGAAATAAGAAATATACTGATGTATTAATTGATTCAATATTGTTTTGATAGATTACACTTTTGAGTAATGGTCATATATTTTAAAGCTTAAACCAATGTTATGACCAGGCATGGTACATGTGTATATAGTCCCAGATACTCTAGAGATTGAGGCTAGAGGATCATTTAAGCTTAGACATTCTAGACCTGTCTGGGCAACATGAACCTAGTCAAAAAAAAAAAAATCCCTGACCAGAGACATACAGGGAGAAAGAGAGAGAGAGGGAGAGAAAGAGAGAGAGAGATTAAAAAACCAATATCATGATTGTATAGTTCAGAATGCTACCCTATCTCCTATCTGTTGCTGGGGACATGAACAATTGAAACTAAAAATTAAAGCGAAAGTATTTTATCAACACTAAGTTCTTACTCTTTCAAATGCAGCAATGTTGAAAAAGTACTGATTATATTTAATAATAGGTTTAGTATCTCAATCAAATTCATAAAACCAAATCACCAAGCAACACTTTACATTGCACAATACAGGATGTACAACAAAGGGTTTTCCTGATAAGGGCTGACCTACTCTGCTTGAATTAAACTTGAAAATATATTTTTAAACTAATCTTTTTTAAAAAGAGAAAAGAAAAAGAAAACTAGATATCACACATGAAAAGCAATTTTTGGTACTCGTCAGCAAATATTGTGTGTAAAATGATGAAGATTAACTGTTAAAAGACTATGTTGCAACTAGAATGAGGCAGCTCTGGGCACCAATCATAGCAGAGTACCTTGGCTCTAAAAATTTCTTTTATATTGGGACTCGGGCAAGTTACATCATTTACCCTGATTCCCACAACATTGTCTCTTGCTTACAATTTTTTGTTGTTCTAGTCTGTGGACACTTTTGAAACTATTTTGATGCTTTAGAGTTTTTCTGTAACATTCATAATTATTGCATGGAATTTTTCTGTTGTAATTATAACCTGAAAATCCCTGGTAATACCATTTAAATTTTCCATAAGTAGCCTAGAAATTTGTTAGTGACACTGAACAGAATGAAATTCAGACAATAATTTTATTCAGTATAATTAGTTATATTTAAATATGTGGCCATATATGAGAGAAATACAGAGAAAGCAAAAGAGAGAGAATGATTTTATTCTCCAAATATGTAAACCATTCCTTCCAGGGAACTTCTGAACAGAGAGAGAGAGTTGGCTTAATGGTGCATAAATAACATTGGAAAGTACACAATTACCAAGAAAAATGTCAACATTAGATTCCAAATTCATCAGCCATCTTTTTAAGATACAGACTTTACAGCTTGTGTCTTAGAGTGAAGACCTAAGACTGTCTTATGGAATACTGATAGCTGAAATCATATTTTCACAGCTTCAACTCTGTCAGTTACCAGAAGCTAGAACTATACATGGTCCCAAATCCTACTCTCCTAATGAATAAAATACTCATGAGTTTCATTTACTAGTTATTTTCCCTCAGGTCAGGTCTGACTCATAGCGACACTATGTACAACAGAAGAAATGCTACTTGACACCTTGCGATGCTTAGCCCTATTCTCAGTGCTTCTCTGCTATTTATAGGGTTTTACGATAGCTGATTGTTTTGGGAGTGGAGTGCTTGGTCCTTCTACCAAGTCTACAGCACTCCATATTCCCAGGTCGTCTCCTATTCAAGGACTAACCAAGCCAGACTCTCCTTAGCTTCTGAGGTCTGACTAGGTAGGACACAAGGTGGTACAGCTATAGATATTTCATATACTTAGCAAGACATAATCAAATATTCTGTTCAAGGAACAGAATTGCCACTTATTTATTGTGGCTTTGGGCAAATATATTTTTATATTTTACTTTATATTTCCCAAATATATACATATAATGATGCTAAATATAGTACAGTCTACCTCATAGAATTATATAAGGATTAAATGAGTAAATAATTATAAACCATTTATCACATGCCTGGTAAGAGCTTAGTGCTTAATAACTATTATACTAAACAAGAAAAAAAATTCATTTGTATTTATTAGCCTCATTACCACAAAATTCGTACACATGAGCCATAATTAATAGCCTCTAAAATAATAGTTGACTGAGGTTTAACTCAATTGGTAGAGTGCTTTATGCGCTCTAAGGGCTTGCTTTTGATCTCTAGCACCACAAAAACAGTAGGATATGGCAGCCTACTACCAAAACAATGCCATAACAATCAGCCATTGAAATACCTTGGAATAACAGAGAAACAATATGGCACAGTGTCAGGGAGTGTTTCTGTCATATACAGGGTCTCTATGAGTCAGACCCAATTCGAAAGCACCTAACAAGAATGAATATAGGGCCAACAAATTTCAAATAAAAGATTTCAAAAAGAGAATAGCTTATATATTTGAAGAACTTTAGTTTTGAGCAAAAATTTATTTGCTTTTCTCTTTTTAACTATAATACTTTTAAAAAGTAATTATTCTCTTCTAGAATATTGTTGTTGTTGTTGTTGTTAGGTGTTGTCAAGTCGGTGTCCGACTCTCAGTGACCCTACGTTCAACAGGTAAAAAAGTATTGTTAGTGCCGCTCTGCTATTCATAGGGTTTTCAATGGCTGATTGTTTTGGGGAGTGGTTTGCCAGGTCCTTCTCCTAAGCCTACAGCACCTGGTGTTCCCAGGCAGTCTCCCATCCAAGTACTAACCAGATCCGACCCTGCTTAGCTTTCAAGATCTGAGGGGATCAGATGCCAAAGTAGTACACTGAAGGTTTATTACATTAGAACTAAGCAAATATGCACATTCTGAAGATCGCATATATCAACATAGCATGCATCTGTCAAGCATTTTTGAAGAGGAAATCAAAATAAATGAGAAACTTTTCTATGGATGACATAATCCAAATGCGGAAATGCATTAGAACATCTGCATATACCCTGGCTTAATGAATCTCATCTTCATTCAGCATTTTTCACCTACTTGTGCTTAAAAGGATTGAAGTAATTCTAAAACTATCTTTCCTGCAAACACAATATATCTCTCCTAATTCTCAGAGCTATAGAAAATGCAAATGTAATATGCTACCTGAGCAAAACATAAGCCCCTTAACTCCAGTGTCTCTTCACAGCTTTACCTTTGAAAAGCATCATCAATTGCAAATCAGCAAAATGTGTGAAATCTTTTTATAGTGAAAATGCACAAAATCCAGTAATTATTAAAATTAGCTAATGTGAAGTACAACAAAACTGCATAATAAACAAAATAATATATATTTTCTTATAAATCCATTTACTGGATGCAGTAACACATTGTTACAGTTCATTTTTTTCTTTGACTCTTTCTATTTGAGACAAAAATCATTATTGAACTTGGGATACTATAATACTGAGGAGTCAAATGTTACCATGCCAAACATAACATGATAAAAGTGATTCCGTTGTCTAATAATTAATAATCTCATCTAACAAGGAAATTACTATTAGAATAAAAACTGCAAATTCCTATTATTTTTCATTTTGGGGTAAGTGACCTCTTTTGGGGACAATGTAAACTTTACCCATTGTGTCATATTTAAAAATTACTATGCTTCATAACCAAATATCTTATACTTCACATTAGATCAGGAATTTGAGTCATTTTCAGTAGCCATGATGACTTTTCACTAATTGATTTGCATGTGTCCATCTTTCATCTAGTCCCCTCTATGACTGCAGTTTATAGACTACATTTGAATTAAGGAATTTTTTGTAACTTTAAATGCAATTCTTCTAGTGTCCATAAATTATCAACCAAACACTAGTTAGTCTAATTATCATAGGCTTTTTACATATTAAATTAAGTGATGAAGTAAATGTTACATTCTAGTTGTAGGACTTGGGATTCCTTCTCTTCTAAATAGTCCCTACCCATCCCCCAACCATTTTCCTACTTCTTTGAATAAGGTAATGAACTGAGAGTATTCAAGTTGGCAACCTATTCCCTTCTTATTAGTTCCAAAAGAGCTCTCCATCATTATTTTTCCTGTTCAATAATCTATTCAATGCCAGGATTGTGATAATGATGTTTTCTCTTACACAGTTATTGTGCTACTTAATTAATGTTTGTTACATACTTGGAGATCTTTGGATTATAGATGATAGTCTGGTGCCAAGTGAATTATTATTTCATTTAAATTAATGCCAAAATGAAACATAATGTAGAAGGTGATGGCCTGGAAATTGTTTCCTATTACCAAATGGAGAGGATATATTTGTCTGGCAGGTTTCTAGGTATAGTGTAAGCAGGTGGCCACCAGCGAACTGAAATATAGACCAGAAATATTTCATCCTGACAAGTTAGACTTTAATTGAATTATTTACAATATATGTAAATTCTGAAAATTTTTGCTTGATGCAGATTTAGATCAACTATTTTATAAGAGGACAAATCCAAAACCATAAGGAAAAAAATTAAAGCTTCAAATTAGTTTTGGCAAAACATACTTTAAGGAGAGAGTATAGTGTAGTGATAGATAATGAGCTTGGAGTCAAAGTAGTGTAGCTGAACCTGACGCCCTTCAGTGAAGTTCCATGACACACAGATGAGATCTATCATCTTAGGACTGCATCCCTAGTGTATAATACAATACTGGGCACACACTAGTGGCTCAATAACTGCTTTCATATGAATCAATGAGGGCATTAACTTGGGGAAGCTATGTAGTAATGTTAGTATTAATATAATACACATCATAAACATTAATAAAAATATTCTATTATTTTTAAATCTTTATTATTACATCTACATAAGATTTAAAATAAACAATTCTACTGATACTGATGAGGGTGCTTTACTTTAGTCTTTCTAGTTTTGAATCTTTTAGTTTCAACACAAGTCCAGAACCATCTTACCATATGTTTTTGAAATGGTAATTAAAATATTCAACAATATAGTTTAATTTATAAAATATTGAGTATAAAATGATGAAACTCGTCCATATTTTTAAGTACAAAATACAGTGAAGGGTAAAGAATAAAGCTCTAATCTCACTACCTGGAGACAATAATAATTGGTATTTTAAATGTAGTTTTATTGTGATATAAAGATATATATACACAAAAGCACAAACATGCAGCCACATCCATTTGCATACTTATTCTATATTTTCATTTCATATTGTGAATCATTAAATATTCTTCAAAACATTATTTTGAACTGGGCGTGGTGGCACACACCTATAATCCCAGCGGCTCAGGAGTCAGAGGCAGGAGGATAGCAAGTGGGAGACCAGAGGCAGTCTGTGTAACTTAGTGGGACCCTGTATCAAAAAAAACTTTAGAAATGGGCTGAGGGTGCAGCTCAGTGGTCCAGCACTTGCAGAGCATGCAAGCGCTAGGCCCTGGGCTCAATCACCAGTTCAAAAAAAAAAAAAAAAAACACACTAGTTTGAGTGGCTTCTAAATATACATACTATAATACTATTTATTTATAATACCATGTGCTTAAAAATTAATAATAATTTAATTTAGTGCCCCAAAGTTTGATTAAAATAAAGTGTGATAAATGCATTATGAAAAATTTTGCAATCATAGATTTGCATTTCTTTAACATCATTTATGGTAAGGAATCATTGTTTAAGGAATATTAATAATAATTTAAGGCTCCTGATACAAAATGCAAAATCGCCCTCAAGATTACAAGAATTAATTACACTGCTAGGGCTGGGATTTAGCTCAGTTGGTAGAGTGCTGTGCTGCAGTCTCTGAGGTCCTGAGTTCAATTCCCAGCACTGCAAAAATGGGAGAAGGACCTGGCAATCCACTCCCAAGGCAATCCCAAAACAGTCAGCCATTGAAAACCCTATGAGGGTCGCTATGAGTTGGATACCAACTCGACGGCACCTAACAACAATTACACTGCCACCAGCAGTCCACTTGTACATATGTTTATTGCTGTTTTATATTTCATCTGTTATGACATCTGTATGCATATTCGTTGCCCAGTTTTTGGTACTGTGCTTGGTGGTTTCATTTCATTCATAATCAATTATTTGTATAATACAGTACAGGCTTTGTATGTAATTAAACTTTAATTATTTGTCTATCATATATTTTCTCATTTGGAACAAAGACTCTCAGGCATGAATGTGTTGGAGAGATGGAAAAATGACAACCTGTATGGAAAGGAGTGGAACTAGAGACAGGAGAGAGATGGTGTCTATGGTGGGATCTGAGCGTACTTTGGGCCCTACAGGGTTACCTAAGATTATGAGTATGAACTCCAAGGAGCTTTTGCAGGATTTAGAGGAAAGGAGTCATCTGATCAAATGTAGGGTTTTAAAAGATTGTGTATACCCTGGCTTGTCTCCTGAGTTTATACTGTAAGGAGGCAGAGTAAAGGCAGGAATTATCATGGAAATGAGACAAGACACAATACAGTCTTTGGACTAGGAAGACAGCAGGAAAGCTGGTGAGAAGCAGTGGTGTTCTGGATGTGTGTCAAAGCAGAGGCCCCCAACATTTTTAGCACCAGGGGCCAGTTTTGTGAAGGACAACTTTTCCATGGACTGGAAAAGGGGTTGGTTTCAAGATAGTTCAAGGTCATTACGTTCATTGTGTAAATACACATGAAGCTTCAATCTGTGGTTTGCCTGCTGCTTACAGGTACCAGTCTACAGCCTGGAGGTTGGACGCCCCTGTTTTAAAATATCAGCAAAAGTGTAGTTGATTAGGTATTTGGCTGGATTTCAAGAGAAGGATCTGAGCTGAAGATGTAAACCTCAGTATTGCTGGTGCAGAGATTGTACTTAAATTGCTGGGATAGAATGAGATCTCAAAAGGAACACAAGAGGAGGAACATGCTCTGAACTTTGGGCCATTTCAACAGTGAGGGATGAGAAACTGGACAGGGGTGAAAGATGAGATGAAGGAAATCCAGCAAGACTGAAGAACATGGATGAAGGAGAACAGCACAATCAATGGTGACAAATACCACTGCAAGATCAGTACCACAACAAGGAAGTCATGAGTACTGTGTCTGTGAGACAAAAGCCTAATTAGATTGGGTTTAAAAGAGAATGGGAGCAGAGCAGATGAGGATGGAAAAGCCATTCAAAGATTGTTGCCACAACATGGAAGCAAAACAATGCAGAAATAGCAGGCAGGGAAAGTGTATTCAAGAGAATATCCTTTTAAAAATATTTTGTTTTATGCTTAGATTGGAAGAATACAATGAAATTTTAAGCTAATGCAAATGATCCAATAGAGAACAAAAATTTAAATATATAGGTAAGATATGAAAGAATTACTACTGAAAAGTTCTTGAGGAGAAAAGAGGGGATGAAATTTAATGCACAGCAGAGAGATTGGTTTTACATAAAAACAAAAGAAATAATTTTTGAAGCATGAAATCGGGTGCAGATGTTGGAAGTGTGTAGAGATGTGATAGGAGTATATATGGAAATTGTGTTCTTGCAATCACTGCTCCTCCTTTATCTTGTTCATATTTTCTTGACTAAATCTTTTGACTTTTGATGTATTAAAATCCACAAATATTTTCCTGTAGACTTTGTAGTTTGTTTTTTGTTGTTGTTGTTGTTGTTGTTGTTTTCCTACTGCCCAAACTCTGGTATATCCTCCTGCCTCAGCATCCCAGTGCTGGAATTATAGGTGCATGCATAACACAGTTTAGAGGTCTTATATATGTAAAGGCCTGCAGCCATACCATTGTGCTGTCTGACCCCATCAGATCTCAGAAGCTAAGTGGGGTCAGGCCTGGTTAGTACTTGAATGGGAGACTGCCTGGGAACACCAAGTTCTGTAGGCTTGGAAGAAGGACCAGGCAACCCACTCCTCAAAAACAATAAGCCATTGAAAATCCTATGAATAGCAGAAAAGCAGTAACAATACTGTTTTGCATGTTATAGCTAGGGTCGCTATGAGTCAAATTCCAACTCAGTGGCACCTAACAACAACAATGTATACATAAAGTACAAAAAAAGTACATATATTGGGATGAAAGTTTTCTATTCTGCTGTCTAAGAATGCATGGTGGCTTTAGCATTCTTTTTATTAATGCCATCCTTTAAGTGAAAGTCATGTTACACATTGCTTCTGTAATTCAATTCAACTTTGAAAAGTAATACATAAATAACATCTCCTTAAATGTGTATACTTTTTTTGTCATCCCCAGCATTTCATTAAAAAGTCCATTGTAACCTGAAACCAGGAACATACCACAAAGTGCAAAAAGCCAATTAACAGGAGAGGAGTCTTTATCAACCTAATGGCCATGGAGGACTCATGTCTCTGTAAAACCCGTGGCCCAAGGAACAGTTGTTAGGGGTTTATAAAGGCAAAACCACATCCTGTTTGGCAAGCTTATGGTCTAGGGGCTTTCCAAATTCTTGTTATGATTTGTGTAATTGGTATGCAAGGAAGCAAAAATAAGCAGTTCTATAATAGACAATCAATCAGGCAGTTCTGCCAGGTTGTACAAGTAGGGTGGTACAGAAGCAGAACAGGTGGTTAAGAATTAGCAGACAATTAATCAACAGTTAAGAATTAACGATCAATCAAGCAGTTAAAATTTGCCAGTGTGTAATTTCTCAAGATGGTGGTTACCTAAGACGGCAATAATCCTGTCAACTCAGTGACCTCTTTACAGGCTTCCCTTACTTGATGTGATTAATATGCTTCCTTATCATTTATTCCATAAGGTTTGCTTTTTATGTTTAGTCACTTAATGTACCCAGATTACATTTACAGTAGAAATGAAAAAAATAGGAGAAATAAAGTGTTTTGAGTTTTTATATTTAAAGATGTATTTGGGGCTGAGAATGGTGGGACATGCCTCCAATCTCAGCAACTTGGGATCTGAGGGAGGAGGATTGGGAATTTGCAGCCAGAAACAGTCTGGATAACTTAGTGAGATCATGTCTCAAATTTAAAAAAAAAGTGGGGGGTGCTGGGAGTACAGCTGATTGGTAGAGAGGTTGCAAAGTATTTGTGAGGCCCTATGTTCAACTCCCAAGTACCACAAAATAAATACATACATACATACATGCATCCTTGGGGATAATTAACATATTAATACTTTGTATCCCAATAAAGAATTATAGACTATTTTTTAATTTATTTTGTTTTAGTGTTTTAATAATTTCTGCATACATTTTGGTAGAGTTTTTCACATACTTAATTGTTTGTGTCAATACTGTAAATGGTATGTAATACTGTAAATGGTATCCTTTTTTAAAGGATTTTAAATATCTAAGTATAGCAAAGTTGTGTTGTAAAGGAGGTTGATCCAGGTTGATCCTTTGTGTCCAGGTTCTTGTTCTTATCCCTAAAAGAATTTATAAACAGACACAGACACAGAAAGTCAGCAAGCAAAAGTTTTATTGAGAAGAGGAAGCAATGGTATATGAGGAAGCAAAAGCACCCAGGCTGAGGAGTAGGCAGAGTAGGCAACCTTGCAAGTGAGGACTGCACCAGGGATAATTGTATTGTTGCTGTTTATGGGCTCAGAGATGTTGATGAGGATTGTTTAGTGAAGATTATTTGACTTGTTCCACTTTTTATCCTAATTAAGTTATATGATGAGTTACATAATCATGTCTTGAGTTCATGGCTATTATTGACTTGAAGCTCTTGAACAATGTTCAGTGCAGCCAATTTTCCCTTAAATTTGCCTTTGTTGGTGAAGCATCTTGACTGGAAAGTCACTTAGGTCATTTGGTGGAGACTATTGGTGATTGTGCATGCTCAGGGATTTTGTAGCTAGCAATGACTTAAAAGATCTGGAAGAGCATCTTGAAGAACAGAACACTCCCCTTTTTTCATTGGATAGAGGCACAGGGGAGTTGTCTCATTACATGCAAAACAAAGAAGAGATAGTATGATGAGGAGATAGGGCACTGTGCCTGATCCCTGACTCCCAGCTAATAACTTTTTCTCATTTGGAAGAATATAGTTAAAAGAAACAACAACAACAACAAAAATCTATATTTTTATCCAATCACCTCCTTTAAACTATTAAATCACTTCTTTTGTTCCTCTGACTGACTCCTAACACAGAAGCAATCATTTTCAGAATACTTTCAGTTGTAAAAATGAATTTTATATCAGTAATTATAACTCACTTTGAAATATTAAAATGATGGGTCCAGTAGAATCTGATCTAAACTTTATATCTCCCTTTCAATTCAACCCTAGCTCCTTGCTGATTTATGCCTTGGAGACCTGTATTAGGTGAAGATTCTTTCACTGTCCCTTTCCTGTCCATTACTTTCTGAATCTCTGTAATTTCTGGTTGTCTGTCCTGCTCCAAAGGGTATATGATGTCAAGGAAAAAATTCCGCCAGACAAAGCTAAACATGAAAGACTTTTCTCATGATATAGTGTAACAGAGGGAGACGAAGAACTGAGTCTAAGTTCAACACTGCTGAAATAAGACTTGAGAGATTTTAAAACATGGGGGGCAGGGGAATTTCATCCTACCTGTGCTAATTGGCTTTATCAAAACAAAAATAAACTTTCACTTATCTATGTGCCAAGAAGTAGTTTTATAACACGGGGCAAGGCTCCCAGGGACATTAGACTCCCATGGTCTCACAGAAACTGAGAGGGGAGGGCTCTGTCTTCCTAGAAGATTACATTTCAGAAAGATGAACCCTAGGTCCAGGAGAGACATTGTTGGGTTGTAAAACTGGGAAGCAGCTTTTAAAAAGATTTACATCTCAAAAGGACAAAGAAAAAATTTACACTTACAAGTACTCTAAATTAAATGCTCCAAGTAAAGGGAGATAAGGGGCGTAGAATTAGGAAAAAGCCTATTTCAAGCTGGGCTTCAAACCCTTGAAAAATTGTGTGCAGGTTTAGGTGTGGATTCAATATGTTAAACTTCAGAGAGTTCAGGTTTAAAATCTTAATCTTATGTGTAGATCCACAATTTTTTTTTCAATTAAAAAAATTAAATAGCTAATGATACAAAACAAAACAAAACAAAAAACAAAAATATTAGAAGCTGAACCAACCCCCCCCCCCCCCCCGCAATTCTTTACTTGGTTCAGTTTCAGGTTTGGGTTCAGGTTCAGGTTCAGAAAAATCTTTTAAAATGCTTGAATCAAAAGGGGTTCAGGGTTCAAGTTTTTGTTTGAAGTCTCGTAGCACTGACAATAGTGCCAGGCACAGCACAGTGTCAAGAGAGTGTTTCCCTTCTGTTGTACATTAAGGTCACCATGAGTAGGACCTGACTCGATGGCACCTAACAACAATAATCTACACATAGGATTTAAACTCAAACTCAAACAGAAACCAAGACCTCTAAATTTTAACATATTGAACCCACACCTAACTTGAGCCCAATTTTTCAAGGATTTGAAGCCCTGGCTTCAAGTTTGTCAAGTTAAGAGGAATGTTAAGGCCGTTTAAGTAAGCAGCTATGCAAATGTACTGGGCCTTAACCAAAAAACTTCAGGCAATAGGAAGAACTCCCTTCTCTATCTGGAACTTTCTCCAACAGTTTATGCTTGTGGTGAGGAATTCAGTTCATTTGTATATATTGATGTTTGTTTCAGCACAAAAAACATGAGAACTGCGTTTTATATTATAATAACATATATATTTTTAAATTTCAAATATCCATTTTGGTTTTTGTTTTTAAAAATGACAATTTTACATTTTGATACAAGTGTATAAGCCATTACCATATTATCTCCGTTGTTATATAAAAGCAATTATGTTATCATCAAGTTATGACAATGTTGTTTCTTTTAGACTTTTGTCTTCTCTTATTTTTTCCTTTCTTTCCTCACTAGGTCCTCCCATATAGTGTTTAATGTAAGCAGCAATGGAAAGCATTGTTTTCTGCTGCTTGACTAAAAGGAATACTACTAATATTTCACCTTTAAACATGAAATCTAATGTATGCTTTTGGGAAGATTCTATTTGTCAGATACAAGTAATACCTGTACATTCTTCTTTTACTAAGAGATTTTATAAAGGTATTTCCACTTTAAAATGGACTTTGAAATATACATCTAATGTAAGCAGGAATATTTTGTTCTATACTATTTGCTTTAGCTTTTTATGGATATATCATTCCATAAAATGAGGTAGAAACGCACTGACTCTTCTAGTATTTTCTGAATGTTATTTTTTACATGTAAATATTTAATGCATCTATAAGTAATGTTGCTGAATGCTGTCTGATATAAATCTAGTGATTTTCCTGATTTTTGGTGTCATTTGAATTGTCTGTAACATTTGGTGTTATGTTAGCATTTGTTTCTCAGTGCTATTCTTTGTGATAGAATAATGATCATAGACTCTGGTGCCTAAAAAACAAGTTCACAATTTAGCTTCTCTACCCTGGGATGCAAGGATGGCTAGACTATGTCTTATGTATATTGGATATGTTGTTAGGAGGGACCAATCCTTGGAGAAGGAAATCATTCATATTGGAGAGAGTGGCAGATCAGATACAGAAAGGAAGACTCTCAACTATATGGATTGATGCAGTGACTGCAAAAATGGACTTAAACATAAAAACAATCGTGCTTAGTACAGTGTCACGTAGTGTCTCATTCTATTATACATAAGGGTCACTATGAGTCAAACCTGCCCTAATGCACCTAACAACAACAACCACTATTTTTCTGTGTCACTAGTGGTTATTTTGCTATTTAGTGCCTAACTTACTAGTGCCAATTAAAATTTAAATAAGAATAGTAATGTAACAAGCCAGGGGTGATGGCAAATGCCTATAATCCTAGCATTCAGAAGAGAAAGCCTGCAGTGGTACCACTGTGGCATCCAATCCTATCAGATATTGGAAGCTAAGCAATGTTGGACTTGGAAGGGAGATCCCCTGGGAACACCAGGTGCTGTAGGCTTGGGAGAAGGACCCGGCAACCCACTCTCAAAACACAATCAGGTATTGAAAATCCTATAAGTCAAACTTAACAACAATCAAAGAAATTTCTATAGTTTTCATCTATATAACTGACTATTTTATATAGCTTTCATTTTAAAATAGATATAAAATTTAAAGACTTTTCCTTATAATATTTTAGACCCTAATGAATCCCCCACCTTTTCATTTGAATATATTTTGCTGTCATTTCATTTTACATATATATTTTAATGTCAACATTCATATTTTTCTCATTTATCTTCTTTGCTATTTCTCTCTTAATGCTGATTATTTGTCATTGGTTTTATTGCAAATCTCAGGTGCTCTCTCTTTGCAAATCCCAAAATGGAAACAGATCTAGTTTGGCTTAGATTTTGACATAAACAGAATGAGTAAATTATTTCTGCTGTCTGTCGTTGAAGGTTTATTGGTATAACATGATTCTACTCAGATTAAGGGCTGGGATTTAGCTCAGTTGGTAGAGCGCTGCGCTGCAGTGTCCGAGGTCCTGAGTTCAATTCCCAGCACCGCACAAATGGGAGAAGGGCCTGGCAATCCACTCCCAAGGCAATCCCGAAACAGTCAGCCATTGAAAACCCTATGAGGGTTGCTATGACTCGGATACCGACTCAACGGCACCTAACAACAACAACTCAGATTAAAGGGTTTTCTTTTTCCCAATGATGAAGATTTATTAATGGAGTATTTTAAAGAGTCTGAAGCTTTTTCCTTTTCAGAAATAGTACATTACCCTCTATAACTCCTAACCTACCACCACACCAATATTTTCCATCTAGCCACTTTTCTATACTGGGCTTCACTTCTTTATGTGTAACAGGTCTAGCTGCCCACAGAAGGCCAAAATGGAACAGATGAGAGCTACAGTATCCATATAGTCACATTGTTAGGAGGGGAAATAAGGAGCCAGAAAGCTGCTCTGGAAAGATGTGTACATTTATGTGTTTAGTGGACAAAGAAATATATTTACCTTTTCTGGGATGAGAAAAGGTCTTTTTTCTTAGATTGAAAAGAAATCTGCCATCATCTCTTTAACACCTTTCATTTTAGGCTTTGAGGTCTGTCTGTGCTATAAATGGTGACAATTTCTTCAAGGGCTAGGCAAATCCTTGACCTGTGTTCACAGTGCTTCCTTGTGCTATAATTGTTTTTCTCTTTCTAGGCTTTCAAGTGTATATTATTTGGAAGTCAGTAGCCCTAACTAATAATCACTATTGCAAGCTGTAGCAGTTTATTTTTACCAAATATCTCATCAAACCAATTTGTTGTTGTTGTTGTTAAGTGTCATCCGGTTGGTATCTGACTCATAGTGACCCTGCTTACAACAGGTAAAACACTATTGTCAGTGCTTCTCTGCTGTTCATAGGGTTTTCAATGGCAGATTGATTTTTGGGAATGGGTTGCATGGTCTCCAAAACCTGCAGCACCTGGAGTTCCCAGGTGGTCTTCTATCCAGGTACTAACCAGGCCTGACCCTGCTTAGCTTCCAAGATCTGATTGGATCAGATGCCACAGGGCTATGACTGCAGGCCCATCAAACCAATAGGTAACACAAAATCATCTAAGATTTTGGTGATAGATTAACTGTTGACATTATCTTTTGAGGTTGATGATTTAAGTACTACTTCATTATTTTTACAGATATTTGAATTATTTTGTGAAAACTGAGTAATTCAATTGTATGTCTAGTTGTTTTGTTGTTGTTAGGTGCGATCGAGTTGGTGTCTGATTCATAGCGGCCCTACATACAACAGGCAAAATACTATTGTTACTGCTTCTCTGCTATTCATCTGGTTTTCTATGGTGGACTGATTTTTGGAAGCGTGTTGCCAGGTCCTTATCCCAAGCCTACAGCACCTAGTGTTCCCAGGCAATCTCCCATCCATACTAACTAGGGCCTACCCTGCTTAGCTTCCATAATGTGACAGGACTGGATGCCACAGTGCTAGGGCTGCCAGTCTATATCTAGTGTCATCTTAAATTCTGACCTCCACATTTTCTTATGATCGTAACATATTCCACTTAATCTTTCCATATATTTTCAAACCATTTAGTTACATAGAAAAGATGTTTTTGAAATCCTGTTGTGTGTAATCATGCTTTTTGGGTGAGAAATACTTTATAGTGATATGTCAGGAAAAACCACCATAACCTGCCAGATAATTATGTGAATACTTATAGACTGTGTCGTATTTTGTTAATTTTTCTCAGTACAATGCAATTGCATGGAGCCAGGTAAGGTGGCTCATGCCAGTATTCCCAGTGACTCAGGAGACTGAGGCAGGAGGATGGCAAGTTTGAGGCCAGCGGCAGCTATGTCACTTAGAGAGACACGGTCTTCAAGTAAAAAATATAGCAGTTGAGGTTGCAGGTTAGTGATAGAGCACTTGTAAGATATGTGTAAGGACCTGGGTTCAACCTCTCATTACTGAAAAAAAAAAAAAGGATTCTATATGTATACAAATTAGAAGACTAGAAGTTATTAAACTCTTTATGAACACTTGACAACAACAAATCTCAGTTTTTTGACCTATTTTAAGTAGGTGACAAAGATCACTTCTCAGTTCCTATTATTTTCCATCTTATTCTTCTGAAAATAATTGACTTTCATGCATCCTTTCATCATTTTAAAAACTCAGGTAAGGCCTTTAAAGGAAACAGACTAGGCAAAAAAATGCTTCAAAGGAAAATTGAAGCATAATTGAAACAGTGTCACAGAGCTAGGAGATGTGGAAAAGCAGAAAGTATGATGAGACTTATGGGCAGCAACTTGGAACTGAGCATGACTCCTTGAGGGACTGCCTTGTGCTTGTAAGGAGCAATTTATCCATGAGATCACAGTGAACCTGGGTAAAAGAAGTGTCTCTCTAGTGCAGAGCTGAAGGAAATGGCATCAATTTGGCTAGGTTCCCACCTTTTTTATTTGTATTGTTGCACTCCAGTCTTAGCAATGTTTCTCTCTCTAAAATCCAAAATAAAGAAGATGAACAGATTATACATCAAACATCTTGATGAGAGAAACTTTTCAATACCATCCTCCTCAACTCACAATCCAAATCATAACCACAATTGAAATTTCACATATAGAAATGAAAATATTATTAGCAATATGGAAAATGCATATTAGTTATGGAAAAATAGAAGACTAAGTCGATTTTCACATGCCAACAGAGCCTGCTATTTTTATCTATTGACAATAATGAATGTTGGGGGTTTAAAACCACACCCATGTTACTATGGGTCACCATTTGGTAAGTCATAAGGTTGGGCAAGGCTCAGTTGAGTGATTTTTTTCTGTTTCATGTTGTATCAATTCCCCAGGAGTAGTACAGAGGATCCTCAACTTACAGTGGAAATATGTACACATAAATCCATCACAAGTTGAAATATTGTAAGTCAAAAATGCATTTACTATATCTAATAAAGGAGAGAAGGAAATGGCAGCCCACTCCCAAAGCAATCCCAAAACAATCAGCCACTGAAAACACTATGAAGGTCGCTGTGAGTCAGACCCAACTCTAGGGCACCTAACAACAACAACATACCCAATAAACAACATAGCTTAACTTAGCCTATGTTAAATGCTCTCAGAATACATACATTAGCTTATATTTGAACAAAATCATCTAACACAAAGCATATTTTGTACTGAAGTGTTAAATATTTGGCATGTAATTTATTGAATTCTGAACTGAAAGTAAAAAAAAATCAAATAAAAACAAGCAACGTATTGAGTACAATTTCATACCATTATAAAGTCAGAAAGTCATAAATTAAACCAACAAAATTTGAGACCATCTGTATTTTACCTGGCAGCTAGACTGATCTAGTGGGTCCCAGATGGCTTTTCTCATATGTCTGGCACCTTGGGCAGGAAACACTGAAGGTTGAAATCAGCTGGACCCTTCATTTTTCCTCAATTTTAGGCCCTCTCAAAATGGTCTCTCCAGCAGGGTAGGTGGACAACTTAAAGAGTGACTCCAAGTTTCAAGATGCTAAGGTAGAAGTAGCCAGACTTCTTAGAGCATAAGTAGATTTCTTAGCTGATACAGACTTTGAGCCAAACCACAGTAAAATAAAAATATACTCCACTTCCCAAGGAAGGGAAAATTAAAGAATGTGTGGCCACCTAAAGCTACCACATATGGGAGAAGGATGTGGCAATTCACTCTCAAAGCAATCTCCAAACAATAGCTATTGAAAACCCTATGAGGGTCACAGGGCTGGGATTTAGCTCAGTTGGTAGAGTGCTGCTCTGCAGTCTCTGAGTTCCTGAGTTCAATTCCCAGCACTGCAAAAATGGGAGAAGGGCCTGGCAACCCACTCCCAAGGCAATCCCGAAACAGCCACTGAAAACCCTATGAGGGTCGCTATGAGTCGGATACCGACTCTACGGCACCTAACAACAACAACATGAGGGTCGCTATGAGTCAGACCTGATTCGATGGTATCTAACAACAACAACAACAACAAAGGCTAACACATGTCTGTCAGCTTGTCACGGAATGGGGGCTTTCATGTTGCTGTGATGCTGAAAACTATGCCACCAGTGTTTTAAATACAAGCAGAGCCACTTATGGTGGATAAGTTTCAGCTGATCTTCCAGACGAAGACAGACTAGGGAGCAGTAACCAGAAACAATTAGCCACTGAAAACCCTATGAGTAGCAGAGAAGCCCTGTCAAATATAATGCCAAAAAATGAGTCCCCCCCAGGCTGGGAGGCATTCAAAAAACCAGTGGGGAAGAGTTGCATCCTCAAAGTACAGTCAACCTTAATGTCAAGAATGGCATAAAACTGGGCCCTCCTTTTTCTGATATGGCACAACTCAAAATGAGAAGAAACATTGGCTGGAACATTGAACTCAAACATACAAAGATGGTACCCATGGCACAGTGTTGGGTAGTGTTTCATTCTATTGTATATAGGGTCCCTATGAGCCAGATCCAACTAGGTGGCACCTAATAACAATCAGGCCACCACATATTTTCAGACTATTTAATGTGCTTCAATGTAGTTTCTGTGTGTGCATTCAGCTTACTGTACTTATTTCAGCGCTGTACTTGGCAGAAAAGAATTCACATTCTAAGACAGTCACCATTTATTCTCTTTGCTTTCTGCTTGTGAGTCTGTGAAATAAGAATGAATCCTCATCTTTTATTTATTATTTATTTTTATACATTTATTTATTATTTAATTGTAAGCCACAGCATGCTAAGAATGTCTACAGGTTAAATCAAGAACCAAAATCAAGAATCAGGTACAGGATGCATGCCTATAATTCCAGATACTCAGAAGCTTTAGGAAGGAAGATCTCAGGTTTGAAGCCAGACAAAGCCTGTACAACTTAGCAAAACAGACTGGGGTATGGCTCAGTGGTAAGAGATTGCCTAGTAAATATGAGGTCCTGAGATTAACCTCCTTTACAGGAAAAAAACAAAATCAAAATCAATAAATTTTAAACATACCACACTACTCTAAAAGTCAGAAAATATTTAAGTATCATTCAATCAATCGTGCCATATATCTATTATTCTTTCTACATTATTCTTGACACATAAAAAAACAATTACTAATTCAAGAAAGATTCCATTTCATTGTTTGCAAGAACCTGCAGTGTAAACTTCTTATCTGAAATGAACTAAAATGTTCTTTTTGTCACTATCAGGAGCTTGAGGTGCGAAAAGGGAGGATTTAGACAATTTTACTCTCTGTATCAATTAATTAAATGATCATTTTCTCTTTTACGTTTAAGGTATGTCTCCACTAACTGAGCTAAAGTGTCCACAAAAGGATTTTGTTTTGTTCTCTCTTACTTTCCAAGCATTTTGAACTGATATTACTCCAAAAAGGGAATTCTATAAATATTAGATAAATAAATGAATAAATATAGCATAATAAATATAAAATATGGCTGCCGTTATTGACGAACAGCCCATTTGCTTTGAGTCACATTAATTCACATATAATTAAAGTTTCCAACATACAAACTGCATTTTTTCCCCCAATACTGGGACATTGAACCTAGGGTCTCATGCATACTTTGCAAGTGCTTTACCACTGGCTACACTGCTAGTCCCTATTTTTATATTCTATCTTGAGACAGGGTCCAGCTAAAATACACATTACATCAACTATCAGGTATATCAGCACATTTTGATGCAAAGGAAGTGAGAAATGTAATCTGACCACCATGTTAGCATAAAGGAAACATGATACATTTTGGAAGACAATTAGTTATTCTCCAAGAAATTGTTAGATCTTAGTCTGTGATTGGTACAAAAAGACAATGTAATTTTAGAATTTATTGAAATTGCCATATATTTAAAATATTCTGTGTGTGTATGTTTATCTCCATTGCATTTGCTGAATATACATGGACTAGAATTTTTTCAATAAGAATTTTAATTTCTATTATATGAACCAAATTGAGTTATATTGTTGTTAGGTGCCATCCAGTTGGGTCCAACTCATAATGACCCTATGTACAGCAGAACGAAACACTCTCTGAATCTGTGCCAGTACATGATCTTTTTTATGTTTAAGCCCATTGTTGCAGACACTGTGTCAATCTATATAGTTGAGAGTCTTCCTTTTTTTCATTGACCTGCGACTCTCCCAAACATGATGTCCTTCTCAAGGGATTGGCCCCTCTGGAAAACATGTTCAAAATATGTCAGATACAGTCTACCCATCTTTGCTTGCAAGAAGCATGCTGGTTGCAATTCTTCTAGGACAGACTCTGTTGGTTCTTTTGACAGTCCATGGTATGTTTCATATTGGTCTCTAGCCACATAGTTCAAAAGTGTCAGTTCTTGCCCTGTCTCCTTCATTCCAATATCAGATTTCACAACCATATGATGCAACTGAAAATACCATGGCAGAAGTCAGACTCATTTCTGTTTTTAATGTCACATCTTTACTTTTTAACACTTTCAAGAGGTCTTTTGCAAAAGCTTTATGCAATACAATGCATTTTTTGATTTCTTGACTGCTGCTTCCATGGATGTTGATTGTAGAATCAAGTAATGCAAAATCTTGGACAAACTCAATCTTTTCTCCATTTATCACAAATTTGCATACTGGCTCAGTTAGTTCTAAGGATTTTTGTTTTGTTGATGTTGAGGCACAATCCATTCTAAAGGCTATGTTCTTTTATCTTCATCAGGAAATGTTTCATATCCTCTTCAATTTCAGCAAGCAGAGTTGTGTCATCTGCATAATACAGGATGTTAATGAGTCTTCCTCCGATCATGATGCCACATTTTTTTCATAAAGTCCAGCTTCTTGGATTATTTGCTCAGCATAGAGATGGAAGCATTACATTGAAAAGAGACAGCCCTGATGCACAAATTTTTTCACTTTAAGCCAGGCAATGTTTTCTTGGTCTGTTGGGACAACTGCCTCCTGGTCCATATATAGATTCCTCATGAGTATAACTAAATGTTCTGGTATTCCTCTTCTTCACAATGTTATCCATAATTTGTTATGATCTACACAGGCCAAATGTCTTTGCATAGTCAATAAAACATAGATAGATATCTTTTTGGTATTCTTTGTTTTCAGCTAATATCCATCCCATGTCAACAATGATATCCCTGGTTCCACTCCCTTTTCTGAATCTGGCTTGATTTTGTGGTAGTTCCCTGTCTATATACTGCTGCAGTCACTTTTGAATGACCTGTAGTAAAATTTTACTTTCATGTGATATTAATGATATCATTCAATAATTTCCATATTTGGATGCATCCCTTTTCTTGAGAATATGCACAAATATGGATCTCTTCCAGTCAGTTGTCCAGGTAGTTATTTTCCAAATCTCTTGGCATAAACAAAGTTAGCACCTCCAGTGCTGCATTGTTTGTTGAAACATCTCAATTGGTATTCCATAGACTCCTGGATGTTGTGTTTTGCCAAATCCTTCAATGCAGCTTTGACTTCATCCTTCAGTGCCATTAGTTTCTGATCATACGCAATCTCTTGAAATGGTTGGTCATCCACTAATTCGTTTTGGTATGATGATCCCATGTATTTCTTCCATGTTCTTTTAATGTTTCCTGCATTTTTAAAATATTTTCCCTATAGAATTCTTTACTATTGCCACTCAAAGCTTAAATTTTTTCTTCAATTGTTTAAGCTTGAGAAAAACAAGAGTGTGTTCTTCCTCTTTAGTTTTCTATTCCCAGCTCTCTGCACATGACATTATATTTGATTTTATCTTCTCAAGCTGCCCTTTGAAATCTTCTCTTTAGTTCTTTAACTTTGTCATGTCTTCCTTTGATATTAGCTACTTGAATTCAAGGGCAAGTTTCAGAGTCTCTTTTAACATGTAATTTGGTCTTTTCTTTTTTTTTTTTTCTTTCTTCTTAATAATGTTTTGCTTTCCTTATGAATGATCTCCTTGATGTCATGTTACAACTCCTCTGGTCTTCAATCATTAGTTTCTAAAGCACAAAACCTGTTTTTAAAGTGATCTCTGAATTCAAGTGGGATATACTCAAGGTCATATCTTGGCTCTTATACACTTGTTTTAATTTTCTTCAGTTTTAGTTTGAACCTGCACATGGGCAGTTGATCTTCTGATCCATAATCAGCACCTAGTCTTGTTCTAACTTTTGATATTGAGCTTTCCTATAGTCTCTTTACACAAATGTAGTCATTTTGGTTCCTGTCTGTTCCATCTGGTGAGTTCAGAGAGTATACTCATTGTTTATATTGGGCGAAAAATGCATTTGCATGAAAAAGTCATTGGTGACAAAATTCTTTCATATCATCTCCACCATCGTTTCTGCCATCAAGGCCATGTTTTCCAACCACTGAGCCATCTTCTTTGTTTCCAACTTTTGGATTCCAGTAGCCAGCCATTGTCAGTACATCCTGATGGATGTTCAATCTATTTCAGATTAGTAAAACTGGTAAAAATATTCCCTACCTTTATTTGTAGCCTTAGTGATGGTTGTGTAAATTTGTATAATAGTCATATTAACTGGCCTTCCTTGTAGGTGTATGGATATTATTTTATCACGGACAGTATTGTAATTCAGAAAAGATCTTGAGATGTCTTTTTCAATGATGAATGCAATCCCATTTCTCTTTAATCTATCATTCCAGTCATCACACACCATATGATTATCTTATTCAGAATGGCCCTCAGCAGGCCATTTTAGCTGGTTGATGCCTAAAATGTTGGTATTTATGTGCTCCGTTTCTCTTTTGATGATTTCTTCTTATTTTGGGTCATGCCACATCAGCAAATGGAGGTTGCTGGAGCTTTATGCCATTCCTGTCATTAAGGTACATTCTACATTGAGGAGGCTACTCTTCCCCACTCATCTTTTGAGTACCATCCAACCTAGGGAGCTCATTTCCTGGTACTATATCTGACTGTTTCTCTGCTATTCATAGGGCTTTCAGTGGCTAACTGTTTGGGAGTGAGTTAACCATGTTTTTCTCCCTAGTCTTTCTTTGTCTTGAAGCTCAGCTGAAACCTGTCCATTATGGGTGACTCTGATGGTATCTGTAATACCATTGGCATTGCTTTCAGCATCACAGCAACACACAAGCCCCTATACAATATGGCAAAGTGACAGACAAGTGAGGGAAATTGAGTTATAGTATATGTTAATAAAGTATTGATGTGAAGTAGTTAGTAACTTATTAATATTATGGTTTGATGATGTCTCCTCCAAATTAAGGAGTGGAAACTTAATGATAAATATTATAATATTAAGAGGAAGGACATTTCAGAGGTGATTAGTCCATGATAGCTCCTCCATTATATATACGTTTAAAACTTATAAAAGAGGTTTCATGGAATCTTCAACTCTCCTGCCCTCTGTCTTCCACTATGTGAACACACACAGCATTACAAAGACAATCTCTGGAGGATAGAGCTAAAGGTGCCACTCTGGAAGTAGAAATCAGCTCTTAACAGAAAACTGAATGTGTTGGAACTTTAATCTTGGAATTCTCAAACTTCAGAACTGTGAGAGGATAAATTTCTGATTTTTTCTCTTTTCTTGTATCTTCTTTTATTAGTATTTTAATTGTATATGTTGATGGAATACAGAGTGATGTTTTAGTTCATATATCCATTATGCAATTACCAAATGAGTATTGTTTACACTGCCATCTCCTTAAACATTTTTTAGAAAAAAGTAATAAAAAGGGAAAATTTTGATTGACATGTAATGACAATTGTATGCAATTATGCACTGTAGCATGATTTTTTTTTATTTTCATAGAGCTGCATCCTGTGTTTTGGAAAATTTCTGATTAAAAAATAATTTGCAAAATCTCTAGTGTTTTCTTATAGATCTCTAATGGGCTAAGACATCTGTCATATTGAAAGAAGTTGAGAAACATAATATCTCATACAGGCAGGTCTAACTGCCTGAGCATAGACTCATTTCAGAATTATTACAGTGTCTTTCTGAATGGTAACAATGCTAGCTCTTTGCAAAAGCTGAAGTATAGAAAATGCAGTTTTATGCACATTCTTCCCTAGTGGTAAAATTATAGGCCAAATGGCACTGAACATGTAGGCACTGACAGCTTCGTTTTTCAGAGATCTTATGTGTACATTAATAACTAACAAGGAAATAAAAATTCCTAAACCCTCACTGTTGCTACCTATTGAGAGCTGGAAATATCAGTAATTCTGTTTTCCAACACTATGTAATATATTATTGGGGAAAATTATTAGCAAACAAATAATATTTGACAAAACAATTCTGTCCTAATGTCAGAAATATTTATCTGATTTGGATACTGCCATACTCTATATATTTGTCACTCTAATTACAATTGTTATTTAATAATAGTAGCCCCAGAGATTAGCTTCAGAACCATCAAGCATCTTTGAATTGTTCTATTATATAAGGTTAAAAACTATATACTTAAAATTGATAATTTTTATACAAGGCTATAACATTAAATTTCACAAAACAAAAATTCACAATTAGTTAAATTGATAATGTTTTCATTTATTTGGTGAAATAATTGCAATTGTCCTGATTTTTCAGGTAAAGTAGACTGGTAACATCATGAAATATGCAAGGGTATTTACCTAGTTAACTCAGTATGTAGAATGTATTATTTATTCTTTTTTTTTTTTTATTTCTCCTGTATTCATTCCATGGTTTGGTGAGGAAAAAAAAACTACTTCCCCACTTACTTTTCCATTGGCAAGGTAATTTTTTTTACTAGACAGATACAGAAACATTGTATGCTTCCTTTTGACACTCTTATTTTTCTATCTTCTACCAAGAGAACAAGTCTTATATTGTTGGGAATTTTTAAAGCACCCCATAAATAGGGTCCCTCTAACCAGCATGAGGGGCTAACACTCAGGCTACATTCTACTCACTCTTTTATCCCCCCTCCCATCGAGTGAGCAAAAATGGCCCCTGACCAACCTGACCAGCCTCAACCACCTCAATTTTGATTGACTACCCCTAGCACCTCAGTTAAACAACTGCCCCTACCTGGCAGGTATGACAGTTTACCTGCTATACCTGTCAGGAATGTGCCCTGATTGGCTAGCCCCAGTACCTACCCCCTCCTAGGAGCCTATATAAGCAAGCTCCTGGACCCCACCTTGACCCTCTTTTTTTCACCTGCTACTGGACCCCATCACTTTGACCCAGCACTCCCCAATCCTGTGGAAGACCACCTAGCAAGCTGAGTTAAGACCAGGGGCCACAAAGAGCCTCCCAATTCCTCCCATCCTTGGGAAGGGGAGGGGCAGAGAAGGTGAGCTGCGAGAGTCAAGACCACTGGACCTCCAGCCCAGTGGAACACCAACTGCTTGTAGCTGTGCCTTTAAGGCTGAGCTGTACCATCAGTGAGCCTGCAGCATAGAATGGGGTCCTTGGATGGGAGACCACCTGGGAACACTAGTTGCTATAAGCTTGGGAGAAGGACCTGACAACCCACTCCCCAAAAAACAATCAGCCATTGAAAACCCTGTGAATAGCAGAGAAGCACTGACAATAGTGCCAAGAATGGCAGTGTCAGGTAGTGTTTTTTCTGTTTTACTTAGGGTCACTATCAGTTGGACCGACTCAATGACACCTAACAACAGCATATAATTCAATAACAATGTTTTCAATTTTATTACTAGAGAGACATTTTATTTAGGCATTAAATTACTGGTATTTGAAAATACTAATTTCTTTTGTTCATTTTTCTTTTCTGCTGTTGAAATATGAAATATGAAATATTATGAAATATGATCATATTTATAATCTATTTAGTGGTCACACCTTTACATTCACTGTCTTGTATTTCAGGGAGATTTGACATAGTTAAATAAAACATTTTAAAGTACTATTTCACCTACTAAGTGTATGTGATATGTCTTAGATTACATTCTTAAAAGGAAAAAATAAGTCATAGATTTCAAACAGTAGGTGAGCCAATTTTTGAAAGTTATTTCTTCTAAATTATCTACTGCTTAAATTGTACACAGTACAATATGCTCATTAAAGTCACACACCGTAATTTACCTAGAAATAATGCTTTTGCAGGCAATCTTTAATTTAGACTAATGAATTATAAAATCATTCATAAAATCACGCATCATCTATAAAAATCCTTTCAATAATTTTTTAACATTCACATTTTAGATTGGTAATTGCAGGGTGTAAATTGCTACTACAGTTATATGCCTCAGCACCTTTCCAAACAAAGTGAAAGGCTGTATACAAAATCATACCCTCTATGATGCTTAAAGACTGCAGCCATAGCCCTGTGGCATCCAATCCCGTCAGATCTCGGAAGCTAAGCAGGGTCAGGCCTGGTTAGTACCTGGATGGGAGACCACCTGGGAATACCAGAAGCTGTAGGCTTGGTAGAAGGACCTGGCAACCCCCTCCCAAAAATCAATCTGCCATTGAAAAACCCTATGAACATCAGAGAAGCACTGACAATAGTGTTTCCCCTGTTGTACAGAGTGTCGCTATGAGTCGGATACCGACTGGACGGCACCTAACAACAACAACAACAACATGATGCTTAAAAATGTACATTTATTTTTAAAAAATGAATGTGATAATAATGAATGTGAAGTATTTTCTACTAAATTTCAATCTAAAAAGATCATTGCCAATAAGAAAAAGAAAATATAATAATTTCAATTCTTTCTTGTAAAATGGTCCATAATATAATATCAGACTTTGAGTAGCCTGGTTTTCCTGCAGGTGGTTTGGTTCTTACGTCATTTTTATATTGTGTCAATTAGTACATCTTTCACTTATACAATATCAGGCTTATATCTCAATCTATTACATAATGGTGCAAAATTCGTGCTTATACTCATTCCTTTATTTAATTGTAGATTGTAGTATTAATTTACTTATTTATCATGAGTAAAAGACTTTAACACAAAGCAGAATATCTAGTATAGAATATTCCACAAATGTTTGCACACTTCCATTTTACAGGGAAATTCCTATTTCACACCTTATGCATCACTAATGTTTCTACAAGTTATATTTATTAGCAGAAAGAGTTTATTTTTCATACTTAGTACTGACTATGGAAAGGCAACTAAATATTCATGCTACCTTATACAAAAGAGACACAAGTAGTATCTAATTGTACCTACAGGTTATAATTCCCAGCGTATATATATCTTAGAGATATGAATATTTTTAAGTGTATTTATTTGTGCATTTAGGCATAGCATATTCATATTATGATGAAACAGGACAACTGTATGATTTGTATACACAATGCAGACTCTGTTGCATTAGTGAATCAAACCAAATTTACTATATTTAAAACTCAAGATATTCATAGACAAAGCTCTGTGCTACAGGACTGAAAAAATAAAACTTTTAGTTCTTAAGAAAAGCAGTTATTGATTGGCAATGATTAAAAGGAGCATCAATACAATATTTTCTTTGGAGAGACCTCTCCTGACTATTGTATGCCATGACCAACATTCTACATTTTGGGCAACTCTACTTTGTTCATTATTATCCTTAGCCATATCTGAAGTGAATATTTTAGAGCACACCTTCCTTGGGACTTGTATTGTGCTTGAACCTTACTGTTTTACTGTTGTAAAGACTTAGGGATTAATGATTCCAAAAGTCAGTATATTCAGCCTTATGGTCTCTTTAGTAAGAAAGTTCCTTCTCAAATTTAGTACACTCCATTTCTCCATGTTTTCAGTCATTATATTCACCACTAATCATGCTCAAAGTTGTTTCCTAATTGTAACACTCAGCTTCACATTATTTGTCTACAACTTCACTCCCATGAACCTCCAAGTCACTATTATGTCCTTGTTCTCCTTAGAGCTCTTGTTCCTCTTTACCCACTTCTTCCTCTTTTTCCTCCTTCTTCTCTTCCTCCCTCCTCCTCCCTTTCTCTTTCTCATTTATCTTGCTCAACTGAGATATTTTACCAGAATTTTTATTCTCACATTCAATGATTTTACTTAGAAGCAGGGCCCTTTCAATCTCCAAAGACCCTTTATCATTTCATTTCTGACTGCAGTCTGGCTGGTTTATCCATGTATTAACCTATCCAATATTGTATGCCCCCTGAATAACTCCATAGATCTCAACATCTTCTAACAAGATTTTGTATCTGAATTCCTGTTTTCTAACCTCATCCCCTAGGCTGATGGATCAATCAAATGAGTTTTTTCTCCATTACAACAGGTTATGATTTAGTAAATTCCCTACGATTAGAAACATGGATCAAAGATTTTTAAATCTCTAATAGCACTTGTATTGCTTGCTGTCATCCAATTGCTCTTTTAGCAGTGCCATATACTCACTGGTTTTTGGTAAAGAAGTTTATATTAGCCAATAATATTAGTTAGGATATATTTTATGACAAACTCTTTGAACTATCATTTGTCAAATACAATGAAAACATTTTCAAGGTCCATGTCATAGTGTAATGGGGTCAGGCAGCCCTCCTTGGTGGCTATCTTCCAACCGTTGACACAGGTATTCAGTCTCTTTCTATTTTGTGGTTCTTCCATCATGAACATGGGTTCTCCAAGGACACCATGAGGAAAAGAACATGCATTATTGTGGAGGGAAAATTGTGGCTAGGCCAAAACAGAATAAAAACACCTTGGGACTAACTGCCAAAGCAGCTGAAAAATATAGATTTCTTGTGTATCCAGGAAAACTAAAATAAAACAAGGCTTGTTGAAAATAGGATTGTCTCTACTTCGGTCATATAAAGTTAACCTGAACCTTCATAATTCAGATGTTGCACATGGTGTAGTGCAAATAACATATTAAATATTCCATAAATTTTATTTATTTTGTAGTTACAATGATCATTTAAAAATATTTGGTGAATGGAAAATATGGGGAAATTATTCTTTTATTGAATGTAAACTTTAACTCATCTTCATAAAAGTCAATATTATTTAAAAACAAATATGTCATATTTTCTTTCTAAGGTCTTTGTCTATTTGGATGAAGACACCGATCTCTGTCCTATGTATGCTCAAAAACTCTTATCTTTGCCATTATCCAACTATGACTATAGCCCCACAATGTTATATTAATTCATTCCTTAGTTCCAGCTCCATTACTAATTCTTTCATGAACAGTTGCAATAACATCCCCCTTCTTATTTCCACATTTTTGCTCTTGTGAAATTAATTTGATACCCTACTGATAGATTAATTTCCTTAAGTACAGCTCTGATAATGTCACCACCTTGTTCAAAAACACACTGATTTTCCACTGCCTATTAACTTTAAATCCGCATTCAAATATTCATATCCTTTATGAAATGATTATAATCTACTATCTAAATTTTTTTTCCAGTATTTCCAGAAGCAATGTGCTGATAAAGCATAGTTCCTGTAAAATTTAAAGTATTTTACCTTTCTTACTTTACTCTTGTGGTTTCTGCAACACATCATGACTGGTTATGTTTGTTACATCCTTAATTCTGACTCATCTTTCAGGTCTCTTCCAGAAAACCCAGTGTTTATTTTACTGCTGTTTTGTGTCAGAATCTACTGGTATACCTGTAACTATTTCTATGAGAATTATGGTGATCCAAGCTGCATTCGCAGGGATTGGCTTAGTTGGTAGAGCGCAGCTCTGCAGTCTCTGAGGTCCCGGGTTCAATTCCCAGCACTGCAAAAATGGGAGAAGGAAGTGGCAATCCACTCCCAAGGCAATCCTGAAAAATAATCAGCCATTAAAAACATTGTGAGGGTGGCTATGAGTCGGGCACATCTCGATGGCACCTAACAACAACAACAAGCTGCATCAAAATGATACTTAAAACAAACAAATGATTTTTTCATAATTCATTCACTAGTGAAACACAGTGTCACAAAATGCTCTGAAGGCAGAGAAGGAAGCAACGATGACCTTGGGAGAATATTATTATGTAAGTATTTATGTATTGGGGCTGGGATTTAGCTCAGTTGGTAGACCGCTGCACTGCAGTCTCTGAGGACCCGAGTTCAAGTTCAATTCCCAGCACCGCAAAGACAGGAGAAGGACCTGGCAATCCACTCCCAAGGCAATCCCGAAACAGTCAGCCACTGAAAACTCTGTGAGGGTCACTATGAGTCAGATACCGACTCGACGGCACCTAACAACAACAACAACAACAACAACAACATATGTATTATTTAAATTGTTTAATATTGTTATAACAAAGTAGATATTTATGTTGTCTTTGCATTAGTTATGGTAATTAATACTATTTTAACTAACCACACAAATTAGAATCAAGGTTTATTTCTCACAGATGTTATTTTCCAGTGAGGTCAGTTGACCCCCCTGAGTTGTAATTCCCCAAGAAGACTTTTTGAATTACAGACTCCTGTTATCATATTGTTACATGACCTGAAGCATGTATATCCTAAGTTATCTGAGGAGAGAAATGTATCTTAAAAGGGAAGAAACATCTGAAAGATTATATAAGATGATTTTAAGTATCAAGGATATAGTAGGCTTCTATGATGACAGCTCACATTTTTCTGTCTGTAATGTAGGCACATGCCTTCTACCTGAATGCCAAGGGACACTGGGAAATATGATCCAGGAAGAGAAAACAGTGCTGAAAGCAGATGGCATCACTTCGGCCAGGATTCTTGAGTGTGTGTTTCATATCTTACTAATATTTTACTTCAAAGCTATCTTAGTTAGATTTCTCATCTCTGTTGACAAAATATCTGACAGAAATAGCTTAAGAGAAGAAACAATTATTTTGCTCCTGGTCTCTGAGTTTCAGTTCATGATGGCAGGGAGAACAAGGTGGAGCAACTCAAATCATGGCAGATAGCAAGCAGAGAGAAGCAATAACAGGAAGGGGCCTGGACAAGACAGAGTGCCCAAGGACACGTCCCTAGTGACCCCTCCTTCCATAGTTCCACCATCTCCCAATAATCTATTCCAATTTTGAGTCTGTCAGTGCATTAAACTATTCATTAGGTAAGAGAGCACATGATCTAATTGTCTCTGTCTCTGGGAATGCCCTCACAGACACCCAGAGGTGTGCTTTAGTAATCTCCTACACATTTCTCAATCCAATCAAGTTGACAATAAAGATTAAACACCAATGTGGCTAAAATATTTTTTGAATAAAGCTTTAGATATTTAGACATTATCTCAACCACAATACCTTCAAAAATTAAACACAAGCAATTGATGTCTCTGAAAAAACACCAGAATTAGAAAATAAAATTCAATATTCATTCTCATACACATATATATCTATATGTTCTAAAATCATGAAAATTAAAGATACTAACATAGAAAGGGACCAGTACTAAGGAAAGGCTTGTACTCAATAATGAAAAAGAGAAACTATTTGTCAAAAAGCCTCCAGGATAGTATCTCAATGAAGTGAAAAGGCATGTTCAATAAATCAATTACTTTATGGTGTGTTAAAAAGGCAAAATACGAAATGTGGCATGGGAAGTTATGGAATGAAAATGTGATGAAGGTGACATCCCATAAATAATGAAGAAATAAATGAAAAGACTAATCACTTCTTCAAAAATGCCTTGATTGCATTTTTTTCAAATACTATTTTTAGACCACTTTTAGATTCACAGCAAAATTGATGGGAAACCATAAATATTTCCCACGTCCCTCCGTTTCCATGTAGATGTCCTCTCTCCCTTTATCAACATCCCCTAACAGTGTGATACATTTATTGTAATTGGTCAAACTACATGAACACATCTAATCATTCAATGTTGCTATTTCACAGTAGGGCTCTTTCTTGATATTGTACATTCTGTGGACTTGAGAAAATGTATAATGACATGTATTCATGCATATAATGTCATATAAAGTATTTTTATTGCCATACAATTATTCTGTGCTCCATCTATTCATCCTTTCCCCTCACCTAACTCCTGGTAATCATTGATGTTTCTACTATCTCCATACATTTGCCCTTTCTAGAATGTCATGTACTTGGAATTATACAATGCATATAGTCTTTCCATGTTGGCATATTTTTTTACATGCATCCAGAATTCTCTCATGTCTTTTCATGACTGGATAGCTCATTCTTTTTAGTGCTCAGTAATATTCCAGATGCACACAGTTTATACATCACCTACTAAAGAATATCTAGTTGCTTCCACGTTTTGGCAATTATGAGTAAAGCTACTATAAATGTACAGGGGAAAGAATTTTGTGTGTGGACAGAAGTTTTCAACTCATTTGAGTAGTTACCAAGGAGTGTGATTGATGGGATCATTTGGTAAGAATATGTTTAGTGTTATCAGAAACTAACCAGCTGTCTTCCAAAGTGACTATGCCATTTTACATTCTCACCAACACAAATGAGAGTTTCTGTTGCTCACCATCCTTATCTGTATTAGATGTTATCAGTTATCTGGATCTTGGCTAATACCATTAAGTGTGTAGTCATATCTCATTTTAATTTGTATTTTCCTGATGCCTTATAATAGGAAGTATCTTTCCATGGGCTTATTTCCCACCTGTATATCTCCTTTGGTGAATTGACTGTGAAGGACTTCAGATCATTTTTTAATCAGGTTGTTTAATTTCTTATAGTTGAATTTGAAGGCCCTTTTGTATATTTTAGGCAAAAGTTCTTCACTGAATGTGCCTTTTACAAGTATTTTCTACCAATCTGTGGCTTGTATTCTCATCCTTTTGACATTGTCTTTGCAGAAGTTTAATTTTAATGAAGTCCACCTTATAAATTATTTGTTTCAAAGTTCATGCCTTAGAGTTCATTGCATTTTCCCTACTAATTTTGTTAGTAATTTTTTAGTGTGCAATATAATGGGTCTTATTATGACATCTCCATATATGTATAGCATTGTACATTGCTCACATTGCCCCCTCATGATCTCTCTCCTTCATCCCTTCACTCTTCACCAATGTCCCCCACCACTTGCATGCCATGCTTGTGTGTATATCTATCTATACATTTACATCTTGAATTTGCATTAAGGGTAAAATATGTGATATATCCTTTCCTTTCTCTCATTAATCTTTCTTCTTGCCCTCTTCCCCTTCTCTTTAGTCTGCTTAGTCTGTTCTCTTTCCCTACATAGGCCCCTTCTACTTTCATGGTCCATTGCATTTTTAAAAGTTGTTATTATGCCTTTACAACTAAATTTTTTCTCTAGATATCAAGGCCAAAAGAAAGTGTCTAAATAGAAGAAAATCTTCCCTAACTTTTGATTTAATATCTTCATATAATCCTTATCTTTTATATAAATAAGTTATACCAAAGTTTAAAAGCTGCTTGTGATACATATAACAAGCTATTAATAAAGACATACATGCAGTATTCAAAGATGGACAGAAAGATAAGTTTGAGTAAAGATTTCATAAATATAAATAGAAGATAGGGAAAGAAAGTACTTTGTTAAAAAATGAGCTTCAAGAAATTGATTTTTATTAATGATAATAAACAGGAATTTTCTCAGGAGAGCAAGTTCAAAAGGTAAATGATTCCAGGAAATTGCAGTGCTACTTTCAGAAATAATTCCAGTTCTATTTTTAAGTGTATAGAGAGTATAAAAAAGAACAAAAATAGGCCATTTAAACTCAAAGCTACATAATAATTTGAAATTTATTTAAATCTACTAAGGTTGAAATAGGAAAAGAAAACACAAACCAGAGGTAGTTCAAAGATATACTTCTTCTGATAGAATACAAAATAGAGGAACATCTTTTAAGATATATTTTGCATTTACCAAGAGAAACAAAATGAAGCATCAATACTTTATTTGATGGTAAATGGAATAGATTAAATACTAATGTAAATTTATTCTTCTTTTACCTGTTTTCTATGTTGTATTTTTTGGAGAGAAGGGACTGTGTGCAGCCTACACTTAAGGTGCATGAATTTATGCTTTGTTTGTTTGAGAAACTATGATTGGAATTGTTCTGCAAGAGGACTTGCCTTTCCTTTCTCATTTATTTATTAAATCACTTGCCCATATCATTTTGGATTCTTAGATAATAATTTTCTACTGTTTTTCATAATTCAATACTCATTTATTTTGTTTCTAAACAATTTCAGCTTAGGGGATAACTTGGGGCCATTGGAAGTAGTTTCAGCTATTTCCTATGTCCCTTTGACTCCCATCAATGAAAATTATCTTTTCTAGCACTTTCTTACTTTCTGGCACTTCTAGGCTTCTTTTGTATATTTCTTGTCACAGTCCTTGAATCAGCCATTTCTCCAAGGAGACCTGGTTCCTTCTATTTAAGCATAATTCTAGAAATCATGATCTGGGATCTAGGTGCAATTAGTGATGTTGGAAGTCATTGCCTCTAGGATCTCTTATCTGAGAGAGGAATGAAATGCTTATGTGTAAAGTAGCCCAAGTATATGGAAATATCTATATCTATATGTAACTATCTGAATTTGTTTTAGTTAATCATGATGCATTTGAATTATGGTGCTGGAGATGCATATTGAAGACACCATGGACCACCAAAAAAAACAACAGATCTATTCCAGAAGTGCAACCAGCATGCTCCTTGGAAGCAAGGATAGCTAAATTGAATCTGATGTATTTTGGACATGTAGTCAGGAGGAACCAATCTCTGGAGAAGGACATCATGTTTGGGAGAGTGGCAGGTCAACAAAAAAAAGGAAAACCCTCCACTAGATGGATTGACACAGTGTCTGCAAAAATGGCCTTAAACATAAATAAGATCATGTGCCTGGCACAGAATCCGGGAGTGTTTCATTCTACTGTACATAGGGTGGCTGTGAGTTGGACCCAACTTGATGGCGCACCTAACAACAATCATGACTTCACCCTAACGTCTCCAACTTTATTCAATTACCACATAGAATATTCTATCCACTTCCTCTTGCTCATCTGCAAATTTCCACCGCAAAAGTAAAAATCTGGCTCTCCCAATCCATCATCCATTAGTTTAATTGTTCATTTCCAGAATAGCAGTATCAGTATTACTAAACTTAATGGGAAATAACTTCATCGACAGGATTTCAGTGGTAACATTACTTTCCTTTTGACTTTAGATTACAGGCTGTACTCTTCTGCAAAATTAATTAGGTTAGCACTTTTACCCCCAATAACTTCACTGAGGTTGTTGCATAATATATATCAGAGAGGGAACATCCAGAATTGTACCTGATCTGAGGAGAAAACTTGTAATTCCTCACCACTTAATATAATATTAACTATATATTTTTGTAGATGATCCTTAAATTTTGAAGAAATAACCCTCTGTTTTCAAATTTGCCAAGTGTCTTATATGAGTGAGTGTTAGATTTTAGCAAATACATTTTCTTTACAAATTGACATGACAAAATGATTGTTCACATACTTATGTGGTGGATTGTAGAAATTGACTTCTGACCTCTGTACCTGTTTTCCATATCTAACATAAATCCCAATCACTTGTGAGAATGATACTTTTATACCTTGTTGAATTTTATTTGTTAATGTTTTGTTGAAAGCTTCTGTATCTACATTCATGAAAGACATTGATTTCTACTTTTTCCTTTTTGTAATGTCTGTACTTGATTTTTTATTATCAATTCAGTTCATTTAATAGATATAGGTCTATCCATATCATTGAATTCTCTTTGTGTCAGTTTTGGTAGTTTCTGATTTTCAGCTAATTGTTATATTTCATCTAAGCTATCAAGTTCATGGGTATGAATCTGTCTGTAAAAGAGCTAACTGTAATGAATTATTATACCACAATCTTTTTTGACCATGGGATCAGTAGAGATGAACCTCTTTCATTTTTGATATTAGTAATTTTTGTCTTCTCTTCTTTTTCTTTGGTTAGACTTGTCATGGGTTTTGCAACTTTATTGATTTTTCCAAACAAACTTTTGCTTAGGGCTGGGATTTAGCTAAGTTGGTAGAGCACTGCCCTGCACTCTCTGAGGACCCAGGTTCAATCCCTAGCACCACAAAAACCAGAGAAGGACTTGGCGATCTACTCCCAAAACAATCCCGAAATAGTCAGCCAACCTGTGAGGGTCACTATGAGTCAGATTCAACTCTATGACACTTAGCAAAAACTTTGGTTATGCTTATTTTCTCTACCATTTTCTCATTTTCAACTTCATCTATAGATGCCAATTTTTATTATTACTATGTTTTTCATTTGGCTTTATTTAGGCTTCAAATTGCATTTATTACTCTATTTTTCTTAGGTTGAATCTTAGATTATTGATTTTTGATCTTCTTTTCTAATACATTCAATGATATAAGTTGCCCTCTAAGCACTGCTTTTGCTATATCCCACAAATGTTCATAAGTAGTATTTACATTTCATTTCATTCAAGATGTTTTCAACTCCTCTCGATAATTTTTCATTAATCATGTTTTAGTTAGAGATGTGTTGTTTAATCTCCAAATATGTGAGATTTTTCCAGCTATCTTTTTACCATTGATTTCTACTTTAATTTTGTTGTGTTCTGAGAGTATACTTTGTATGGTTTCTATCCTTTTAAATTTGTTAGGGTGTATTTTAGGGCCCAGAATTGAACTTGAAGATAGTGAATATTCTGCTACTGTTGGATGGAGCTTTCCCTAAGTGTTATATACAAGATAGAAGAAATTGTTCTAATGAATGAGTTCCCTCAGTCTTTTGCTGTCCCTACCATACTGAAAATGTGATATCTTCAAATTTCCTAGTCTGTACAATTCCTCAGTAAACATCATTCCCTTTGCTTATTCTTGGAATTTATTGAAATTGAATGGAATTACATCAGACCATGCATCAATATACCTACAGTTTCAAAGAAAATAAAATAAGTATGTCAGAAAAGAAAACTCACTTTAGAGAAGTTGGTTGTACAGGATTATATGAATCTCATAGTGATAAGTAGGTCAAAAGGCTATGGGAGTGATTGAGATATTTTGAAAAGTTTTGTTTGAGAAGTCCAATGACTAACATAAGAATTGACTGAAGTTACCCTGATAGGAGTAATCTATAACACATTCTAAAGTAAATATACTTGAAACATTATACTATATTAAACAGCGTAACTATGTGGTTTATATATATTTGTATATATAATAATGTTAAACTATGTAGAAAAGTTGCAGGAGACAGAATAAGTAATTAGAAACAGAATTAATTCAAAATTAAACACTTTGTTATAATATACTAATTATAAAATCAATATTTCAAATTACTCATTATATATTTTGCATGAACTGCTTGTTATAACAATTAATATAAAATTAACATAATTTAAAAGATGGAAATGCCAATGAAACAATGGAGTTTGAATGGTCTCAATATTCTTTCTCTTAAGCAACCACTTTAATAGTACACAATCACCAAACTCTTATAGACCAGGACTGTGAAAGAAAATGATAAACGTGATAGGAATTCAAGCAGTTGGTTAAGAAAAGTTCTCTTTAACATTTGCATATTGTCTTGGTACTGAAATGTATATTGTTTTAAATGAGTGTTATTTACTTAATAATCTATAAAAGCCATCTGACTCTTCCATAGATTTTTCTCATGCCAACACGTATTAGAGTATTTGCAGTGAAATATTAAACCTTTAGGTTATAAAACTTACGAATGAACTATTACTGTCTATTAGGTCAGCACAGGTGCTGTGTATCAGCCACATCTTGGTTAAAATGGCTTGTAATATTTCATAGATAAAAATACAAAGCATACATTTCTGTGACTTATGATAAAAAGAATATTCCATAAAAATAAAATGCATGCATATTTTCCTAAAAAGACCCTTGGATATATTTGAAATTTTTCATTACTAAACATTTTTACAAGATTTATATTTCAAATGACACTTTGCAGCTGTAAGTATTTTAGAATCTTCTAGACTTATAGATTATTCAAATTTTATTCTAATTACTCCTAAGGATGTCAGGACAGGACTAAAGAAGGTAAATTAATTTATATTTAAGTCTCAAGGAACAGTACCAGAGATAAAGAAGAAAATTAGCAGTGTTGTGAAGAGAAAAAAACCAGAATTGTGTATCCAGAAATCTTTATTGTAATCTAAGCTCCCTTACTAACTTTATGTCGTCAGATGCCATTGAGTAGCTGTTTAACTGGCAAGATATTTTACTTATTGTATCTTAGTCTTGTTATCTCTACAGTACAGATTTTAGACTATTTTGGGAAAATTTTGGGGTAAACTAAGTTCTCAATTGCCAGTGCCTCTTTTAAAATATTGAACTTCAACCAAGAATGGTGGGGCATACCTATGATCCTAGCACTCAGGAGCCCAAGACAGGAAGATTTCTGCAAATTCAAGACCAGCCTAGTCTACATAGAGAGTTCTAGGCCAGCCTGGGCTACACAGTAAGACCCTGTCTCAGAAATCCCAATGTATGTACACTGAGCTTCAAATTCAGATGCAATGTTTATAAAATAAATAAAATTTCAAAATCTGTAAGTAGAGTCTTTAACCAAGAAGAATCCCTAGCTAAATAGTGGAGAAGAAACACTGCAACAAATATATATTCCTAGGTAATTAAGAAAGAATAATTTTATTAATCAAAACTGGGATCAACCTTGAGTTGAGAAGTAGAATAATTACATAATCCCTAATGGCTTTTATTATCACTTTTAAAAATTAATTTCAGGATATAATTAAGTTTAGAAGATTTGTAAAGATAGAGCAGTTTCTGTCTTATACTCACGTTGCTATACTTTTAACATCTTATATTAGTATCATAGATTTATCACAATTAATGAAATTGTATTAATTGCTATGAACTAAAGTTCATGGTCTGGGATTTAGCTCAGTTGGTAAAGCGCTGCGCTGCAGTCCCTGAGGTCCTGAGTTCAATTTCCAGTACCGCAAAAATGGGAGAAGGACCTGGCAATCCACTCCCAAGGCAATCCCGAAATAGTCAGCCACTGAAAACCCTATGAGGGTCGCTATGAGTCAGATACCGACTCGACGGCACCTAACAACAACAACAAAGTTCATACTTTATTAGGGCTGCCTTAGTTTTTACTCATGTTCCTTTCCTGCTTCTCATTCCCATGTAGCATACCACATTCATTTATTTGAAATAGCTCCTGAGTCTCCATGTGGCAGGATATTTTCTCAGATTTTCTTGGTTTTTGAAGATCTTGACAGTTTTGAGGTTTATTGGTCAGGTATTTTGCAGAAGGCAGGCTTCACCACAGAGAAAATATTGTTTCCTTCTTTTCATGCTGTACTCTAACGCATAATGTCACTATGTGTAGACCGTGTTTAAGGAGTGGAGAATTATGTGCCACTTCTTTTAGAGTAATGTTTACATAAATTAATTGGAATTTATCTGCAAGAGAGATTTGTTTATATCAGCATAGACCCATGGATATTTATTTCATACTCTAAGTTTTAATTGGATACTATTTTACATGTTGATTGAGTTTTCCAATTTTGGCCAGTAAGACTTCTTATAATTGGCTTCAGAGTCTCTTTGACATACTACCATAAATGTAATTTTTTGAGCACTTTATTATATTTAGGCACTATAAGATATATAAGGATTATCTTGCATATTTCCTGCCCCAGTCCTAGAATGAGCTATTTCTCCATGGAAAGCTGATTTCTTTCATTGAGGAATAGGATTATAAACTAAGATCTGGGCAATATAAGTATATATGTCTTTATAGGTCATTACAACTGGGATGCTATTATTTCTATGCCATGTCAGCTTATAAAGTAAGAATGTGTGTGTGTGTGTGTGTGTGTGTGTGTGTGTGTGTGTGTGTGTGTGTGCTAGGTTTACAGCCATACCACCCTGGCAGTTGATCATATCAGATCTCAAAAGCTAAGCAGGGTCTGGCCTGGTTAGTACTCAAATAGGAGACTGCCTGGGAATATCGGGTGCTGTAGGCTTGGGAGAAGGACCTGGCACCCCACCAGTCCTTAAACAGCCAAACATTGAAAACCCTATGAATAGCAGAGAAGCACTGACAATTGTGCCAGTCACTGCACAGTGTTGGGTAGAGTTTCCTTCTGTTGTACATAGGGTCACTATGAGTCAGACCCAACTCTATGGCACCTAATAACACCAGTATATATAATGGTTTTAGTAACTGTATATATGTACATATTTATATACACATGTAACTATGCATTTGTGCCTATATTAAAGTAAACATAAATTCATGCTGATGCCTCCAAATCTATTCACTTATCACTATGTATCATCCTAGATGCATCTCTTTACTTATCTATAAACTTTTATTCCAACATTGAGAAATTCATCTCTCTCCATCCATTTTTCAATTACAGTATACATATATAGTGATTTCAGAATTATTTTATACTCCCATGGGAAATGCCTTTATTAGCTAGAATAAAATGCAGATGTATCGTTTCTTTTAATTTTCCTGCTCCACTCATTTCCAAAGACTTAGGTCAGCACCTCTTTCCCTTGACTCCACTCAGTATATTATTTCATACATATGTGATAAAGTTAGATTCTTTTTCATAATCTGCATAATCCTCAGGGACCTTTAAACTACCTAAGTATTTCTTTTGTCATTTGTATACATTAAGTTTGATTCTAGGCTATAAATGCATGGATTTCAACAAATATATAGTGCCAGGTGTCTTCCATTTTAGTATCATATGAAATGGTTTTATGACCCCAGAAAACACCCCTATAATTTGCATAATCAACTCTCTATTCTAGAAACCCTGGCTAGCACTGATCATTTTCTTAGCAATTTATTTTTGTTTTTTGAGTATGTCATATTATTTGTTATGAATGTTTGTGTACTCTCAAAATTCTATGTTGAAATTCTACCTCCCAAAATTATGGAATGAAGAGATGGGGCTTTAAGGAGATTTTTAGGTCACCTACTTTCATAAATGCCTACAGCTGTACCACTGTGGCCTCTAATCCCATCAGATCTCAGAAGCTAAGCAGGATTGGACCTGGTTAGTACTTGGATGGGAGACCACCTGGGAATATCAGATGCTGCAGGCTTGGGAGAAGGACCCAGCCACCCATTCCCAAAATACAATCAGCCATTGAAAACCTTATGAATAGCAGAGAAGAAGCACTAACAATACTGTTTTGCCTATTGTACTTAGGGTTGCTATGGGTTGGACACTGACTCGACAACACCTAACAACAACCCTCATAAATGGTATTAGTGCCCTTATGAAGGAGACTCTCGAGAGTTTCCTTGTCCCTTCCACCATATAAAGACATAGAGAAAAGACAGCTATCTCCAAAGTAAGAAGTGGGTTCTCATCAGACACTGAATCTCTTGGCACGTTGGTCTTGGACTTCTCAATTGCCTGAACTGTGAGAAATAAGTTTCCTTTATTTTTATAAGCCACCTAGTTTTGGGTATTTTGTTATAGTAGCATATATAAATGAAATCCCACAATATGTGCCTTCAGACTCATTCTTTTCTTAAGCAACATTTGTATAAGATTCTTCCACGTTTCTGCATGTCTATCTAACCCATTTCCTTTTATTAGTAAATATTTCATTGTAATATGGTTCTACTGTCTCTTTATCCACTTGCCTATATAAGCAAAACTTGGTTACTTCCTGTTTTGGTGATTACAAGTAAGGATGCTACTCATATCCATCTTAAGGTTCTTGTGGGGACGTATGTTGTCAAATCATTTAGATAAGTGTGTAGGCATTCAGCTTTTGAATCATATGATAAGATAGTATTTAACATTGTAAGAATCTACCAAATGTGTCTCTGCCATCTTTCACTTCCATTAACAATGAATGAATATTCCTATTACTTAACTTTTTTTTTCTTTTTAAAGGAATGCCTAGTTAATTATCATTGAGGAAGCTTCTTAGAAAATAAGATCCTTAATGATTCTGTTCAAGGAATGGTATGATCTAGATATCATTATTAGTATGAACTACTTTGTTGTTGTTGTTGTTAGGTGCTGTCGAGTCAGTATCCGACTCATAGCGACACTCTGTACAACAGGGGAAACACTATTGTCAGTGCTTCTCTGCTGTTCATAGGGTTTTCAATGGCAGATTGATTTTTGGGAGGGGGTTGCCAGGTCCTTCTCCCAAGCCTACAGCTTCTGGTGTTCCCAGGCGGTCTCCCATCCAGGTACTAACCAGGCCTGACCCTGCTTAGCTTCTGAGATCTGATGGGATC
>VMDO01010212.1:35000-72824 GCA_007922755.1 Pedetes capensis | reverse complement strand
ATCAGACCATCAACTTCTCATATGCAAGTTCAAACTGAAGCTGAAGAAAATTAGAACAAGTATACGAGAGCCACGGTATGACCTTGAGTATATCCCACCTGAGTTCAGAGACCACCTCAAAAATAGGTTTAATGCATTAGACACAAATGACAGGAGACCAGAAGAGTTGTGGCACGACATAAAAGATATCATTCAAGAAAGAAGCAAAAAGTTCTTAAAAAGACAAGAAAAAAAGAAAAGACCAAATTACATGTCAAAAGAGACAGTAGAACTTGCCGTTGAATGTAGAGCAGCTAAAGTGAAAGGAAGACATGATGAAGTTAAGGAACTAAACAGAAGATTTCAGAAGGCAGCTCGAGAAAACAAAAACAAATATTATAATGACATGTGCAAGGAGCTGGAGGCAGAAAACCAAAAGGGAAGAACACACTTTGTGTTTCTCAAGCTTAAGGAAGTGAAGAAAAAATTCAGGCCTCCAGTGGCAGTAGTGAAAGATTCTACAGGGAAAATATTAAATGATGCAGGAAACATCAAAAGAAGATGGGAAGAATACACAGAGTCATTATACAAGAGAGAATTGGTAGATGACCAACCATTCCAAGAGGTTGCATATGAAGAGGAACCAATGGTATTGAAGGATGACGTGGAAGCTGCCTTGAAAGAACTGGTGAAACACAAGGCTCCAGGAATTGATGGGATACCAATATAGATGTTTCAACAAACAGATGCACCACTGGAGGTGTTAACATGTTTATGCCAACAGATTTGGAAAACAGCTACTTGGCCAACTGACTGGAAGAGATCCATATTTGTGCCTGTTCCCAAAAAAGTGGATGCAACTGAATGTGCAAACTATCGGACAATATCATTAATACCGCACACCAGCAAAATTCTACTAAAGATCATTCAGAAGCGACTGCAGCAGTATATAGACAGGGAATTACCAGAAAATCAAGCGGAATTCAGAAGAGGGTGGAGAATCAGGGATATCATTGCTGATGTCAGGTGGATATTAGCTGAAAGCAGAGAATATCAAAAAGATGTCTATGTTTTATTGACTATGCAAAAGCATTTGATTGTGTGGATCATACCAAATTATGGATAACACTTTGGAAAATGGGAATACCAGAACACCTAATTGTGCTAATGAGAAATCTGTACATGAACCAGGAGGCAGTTGTTCGAATAGAACAAGGAAACACTGAGTGGTTTAAAGCTGAGAAAGGTGTGTGTCATGGCTGTATACTTTCACCTTTCTCTTCAATTTATACACTGAGCAAATAATCCGAGAAGCTGGACTTTATGAGGAAGAACATGGCATCAAGATTGGAGGAAGACTCATTAACAACCTGTGTTATGCAGATGACACAACTCTGCTTGCTGAAAGTGAAGAGGTTTTAAAACATTTACTGATGTTGATCAAAGATGATAGCCTTCAATATGGGTTACAACTGAACATCAACAAAACAAAAATCCTTACGACTGGGTCAGCACGCAACTTCACAATAAATGGAGAAAAGATTGGGGTTGTCCAAGATTTTGCTTTGCTTGGCTCTATAATCAACACCCATGGAAGCAGCAGTCAGGAAATCAAAAGATGCATTGCTCTAGGAAAAGCTGGGAAAAGATCTCTTTAGAATATTGAAAAGCAAAGATGTCACATTGAAGACGAAGGTGCGTCTGACTCATGCCATGGTATTTTCAGTGGCATCATATGGTTGTGAAAGCTGGACATTGAACAAGAGAGACAGAAAAAGAATTGATGCTTTTGAATTGTGGTGCTGGAGAAGTTTATTGAATATATCATGGACTGCCAAAAGAACCAACATATCTGTCCTAGAAGAAGTGCAACCAGAGTGCTCCTTGGGAGAAAGAATGGCCAGACTGTGTCTTACATATTTCAGACATGTATTCAGGAGAGTTCAATCCCTGGAGAAGGACATCATGTTTGGGAGAGTGGCAGGTCAACGCAAAAGAGGAAAACCCTCCACCAGATGGATTGACACAGTGTCTGCAACAATGGGCTTAAACATAAATAAGATCGTTTGCCTGGCACAGAATCGGCAAATGTTTTGATCTGCTGTACATAGGGTCGCTATGAGTCGGACTCGACTCAACGGCACCTAACAAGAACAACAACAATATGAAAGCACAGAGAACTTAATAACTTACTTAAGGTCACATAATCGCAATTTTATTGAGATAACATATAGGTCTCTAGTTGGCATGCATTCCCAAAGAAAAATTATTTTCACTGATGCAATAAAACACTTCAACAACCTATGTAAATGGTAATAATCATTATTTTAAATAAAAAATATTCTAAGACAGGGGACTGAGTATCATTTGGTTCAGTAAATTTGCCACCTCCCCTTGAACTAAGCACACTCACTTGACAGAAGTCCATGCAAAGAAGCCTCAAGCGCAGGCAGACCTGAGAAGCAGTCCTGCACTTTGGAAGCCTGGCTGGAAATCCACAATTCCTGTCATTATCTGTTATTGCCATACTTTATATCTCATTTATCTCTCCAGTGCATTCCTTCTCTAAGAGAAGCCTAGGGTTATTTATTTACTTATTGGTTTGGAAATCCTTACACAGCATTACCTATAAAAGAGAAGAGAAGTCCATCACCAAGAGTCAGAGGTATTGTATAGGACAAGGCCTGCAGACTAGGAACCTGTGCTTCTCCCAAGGGGGCTCCTCCCTCTGTCTGGGGCATCTTGATAAGGGGGTGGGTCACTCTCAAACTATGTCACTGAAGTTGTCCCTTTCAGCTATTCTTATAATTATATCCAATGGGGCCTCTAAGTCTCTGAGCAAGAACTTAGAACCCAACACAGGTGCTGACCAAATGCGGTCAGTAAGGATCTCAGTGCTTCTCTGGGATTTTCTTGAGGAACATGGTGGGCTACAACAGCACTATTGTTGTTGTTGTTAGATGGTGCTGTTAGTTCTGACTCATAGCCACTCCCATAGGGTTTTCAATGGCTGGGTGTTTCAGGATTGCTTCTTCGGCAATGGATTGCCATGGTCTCCTATAGAAGAACACTAATCCCCAAATATCCTCCTGGAAGGAGCAATGTGTCACATGCAAAGAATTTCCTCATCCTGGAGCAATGGGGGGATGTGAAGATGAAACTAAGGGGGCCAAATTTGCATTGGAAAGATTAAGAGGGTTGCAGTATAGAGGACACAATGGAGCAGAGCAGGACCAGGTCCAAGAGCCTCTTCTAAGAAAAACACAACTTGGACTCACATAGGAGCAATGAAGGTGGGAAAGGTAAAAAAATTCAGGACAGCTGAAAGGCACAGCATCAGCAGGATGCAGAGTTTGGTTGCTTAGGTGAGGGGTGGGTCCCTAGAGATACCAGTTCAGGATATTTGGGATTTTTGGCCTGGGCAGATAATGAGGCTTTTCACTAAATTGGAAATCAATAGAGGGGAGGTTTGTTGAATGGGGCACTAGGTGTTTCATTTTTTGTAAACTTTGAATTTGAGGTTAGAATGAAATCTTTGACTAGTGGGATACGATAGGCAACCACATGTGTCAGTCAAAAGCTTATGAACTGATCTATCTATCTGTTGGCCTGGAAATCATCCAGTTAAAGGTAGTGTTTTCAACCCACCAGAAGCCCATTCTAAGTGCTAGAGAGACTACAGTGGGGAAAATAGCAAGGTCCCTTTTCTTATGAAGGAAGGGAGCAATGGGCAAAAAGAAGCAACTCTATAAGAAACCATTGACCTGTAATAAGGAAATAATGAGACTAAAGCAGGGCAAAGTGATTGAGCATGATAACGAGACTGCTTTACGTTCAAAAGTCACTGAGGCCTCAACAATAAGGGCTGCTTAGCTGTCAGCTTGGCCATGTTCACCAAAGCCAGGAAGTAGCAGACATTGCCCAGGAGACAGGAAGGACTGAGACCATGAGAGAGTGGGTAGTTAAAGGCAGAGGCTGACAGGGAGTGGGCATTTCTCTTACTGCACAAACTTGGGCAAATTATTTAACTTCTGAGTCTCAATTTTCTTATTTATAAAATTAATGGGTTAAAATATATTTTAATGAATTGTGAGAATTAGTTAAAGACATTATATCATTTAATACAAAGAACACACCAAAAAAACAAAAAACCAAGATTTTAGATATGTAGCATTACCGGAATCAGAATTCTTATTTATGAATATGCTATTGCTGTTCTTGTTAGGTGCTGTGGAGTCGAGTCTGATTCATAGTGAATCTATGTACAACAGATGAAATGCTGCCTGAAACTGCCATGCCCAGCACTATTGTCAGTGCTTCTCTGCTGTTCATAGGGTTTTCGATGGTTGGTTTCAGGAGTGGGCTACTGGGTCCTTCTCCCAAGCCTATAGCACCTGATATTCTCAGGTTGTCTCCCATCCAAGTACTGACCAGGCCCCATCCTGCTTTAGCTTCCAAAATCTGATGAGATCAGATGCTAGGAGGCTATGGCTGCTTTACATAATCTCTTAGAAATCATTTTTTTCCAGAAATAATACTGCTATACTTACTCATGTATTGTTTTGTGTTGATTTGGTTCCTTCATTTTGAATGTTGAATCACAGTGCATTGAGTGAACATCTAATTAGAAATCAACTACCTTTCATTTAATGGGCACGTTGCTTGTCCTCAGATTTTACTATTGTGAGGAGTGCTAGAAAGGTCTAAGTTTTCACTTCATATTGGCTGTTACAAGCACTATCGTGGTTCTTATACACATAGTGGACTAATAGGTATTCAGTCAGACAAAATGCGCATGTATCCAGAAGAGGACAGTAGCCCAAGCTGTCAACCTACAGGCTGGACTGGCCCTCTGTGTGAGCAGGAAAGGGGGACCAAGGGCTTCCTCTGCACACTGGTGCAGTAAACCCCCCACCTGACCCACAATCCTGAGCCAGGCTTCTGCCCCAGCCAGAGCAGGGTTGAGCCCTAGGTGCCAACATGAACCTGAGGGGAAGAGGCTGGAAAAATAAGGACGAGGCTGGTGAGGCTGCTTGGCAGGGAGACTTTATTTTTTGTAGCACAGAAGAAGATGGGCTTCCACAGAGAGGTTTCAGCCTCTCAGAGCCCAGGACATGGACAACAGGAAGAGGAAAGAGGAGCAGCAGGTGGCGGCAGGTCCTCTGCACTTGGGTTCCTGCAGCACTGCTTGTCTGAGGTCCTCATGGCCCAGGTCAGCAGCAGCAGCCAGAGCCCCCTGACTGCTGCCCACTGCCACCGCCACTACCACCACTGCCACAGCAGCTACCACCGCTGCCACCACTGCCACAGCAGCTACCACCACTGCTACAGCAGCCACCACTGCTGCCACCACTGTCACAGCATCCAGAGCTCTGGTGTCGGCGTCGAAGAGACCTGCGGGGTCTGTGGTGGCTCAGGCAGCAGCCGCCACCCCCAGAGCTGCAGCAGCCTCCAGAGCCAGAGCCACAGCAGCTCCCAGAGCCGATGCCACAGCAGGAAGAAACTGGGGGGCATTTGGGGGGACACTTTGGGGGGCATTTTGGGGTGGGGCATTTGGGAGGGCACTTGGGAGTGCACTTAGGAGGGGGCTGGCACTTCTGCTGGCTCTGCTGGCAGGACATTTTCAAAAAGAAGTCAGTAAACCTAAGGATGAATTTAAAAGCCATTAACACAGTGTCAAGCAGATAAGTCCTTGACCCTGGCTCCAAAACAAGCCATTTTATCAATAATGTCTGTAACTGGAATGCAGAAATTTATATGAAATGAAATTGTGTGCAGTAAAAGCTCTCTCCCATTTATCATCTCCCCAGGGAAGGCGGCTGACTGTCTTCCCACATGGCTCTAATATCAGCATCGAATCAGGCTTCCCAAGTTCCAGAGGCATGGAAACCTGCTCCTATACTCTGAAAACCTTCCTGTGATGGGATGATCACATGAAATGATTGATGCAAGTGGATGGGAACTTGTCTCAGAACATTTACTGTGAGGATTAGCGGGAAAGATAGGAACACCAAGACACCAGCAGTCTACTCCTGTGCTTGCCACTGGTTTCTTCCTCCTCCCTGCTGCTCACCATGCAATGCTAGTTGCCTTTCCTGCCCTGAGCTGAGACAGCCTCGGCACCAAAACCTGCTTCTCACACATACCAGACCAAGAGAGACCAGGAGAGGACTTCACTGACCAGATTGCATAAAGACAAGCCCAGGCCCAAGTCAAATGCAGGTTGAAATATTCCTCACATTGGTCCCTGCTCCCCAGGGTCCTCCTCTTTTTTCCCTGCCTCATTCCGCTCTTCCTCTGCATTCCTGTCTGCCCCTCCCCCAGTCTTCCTTGCCAGGCACTTACCTAGTCAGTGGAGGCAGCAGGAGCAGCCAACGGTGAGGCTGAAGACAGAGGAGCCTGGCATGGGAGCCCTTTTATCCTGGGCCTCCTGTCTCTCCAGGCATGAGGCACGGCCTGTGTATGCACAGCAGTCACTTTTGCAGCTGGAATGAGGGTGATTCTTCTCACACTCCCCACCCTCAGGCTCCAGAATCTCCCTGGACAGGGGCCAAGAGGAATCCCGGAAGCCAGTGGCTGCTCACGTATCTGCTCCACAAGGCTGCTGCGGGCCAACCATTCCACCTTCATGCATTCACTCATTCGTCAATTCAATAAGCATGCATTATCTATCTTGGGCCCATAATTGTACAAGATGTTAATCACACAAAGATGATATGAGTTGCCCTGAGAAACTTACAGTCTCAGAGCATGAATATGAAGGCAATGATTTATAAGTTTATGTGCCATGTGATCTTGATCTTTGTCCATTTCCTAGTTCTTCCCTTGGGCAATTTCAGTCTTTCTAATCCAGGAACCATTTGAAAGTAGGATATGTTTTAGTAACCTCTGGATTCCAGGTGCCTGATCATAGTGCTTGGCACAGTAAACTTAGAAAAAAGATGTATAAGCAGGAAAGAAAAAGGCTGACATTCATAAATCAAGGAAGTAGAGACTCCAGTCACAGTGTATCAGCCTCTTGGCTTTCAGAATCCCTTGAAGACAGATTCTCAGGGAAGGGGAATATTATTTCTACCAGCACTAGATATTAATTCCAGAGAGATAAATGATCTGAGAGCATAACTCTGTGGGAACAAGATCAGGTTGGCAGAATGCAGACCCAAAGGCATCCACACAGCAGTCACTAAGGCCTGATGGTCTCTGGAGGCAGTGGGCACTTGGAGGGTAGTCTTGCCATCATAGGTGACAAGGAGTTAGGAGAGGGGCAAATATTATTTTGAAGTTAGAAGTTCTTGCTGGCTTTTTATTTAGGAGTAAATGTAAAGACTGAACGTGCTTGAAAATTAGAACAGCTGCATAACTGACCTATTGCACGTCTTTTGGTAGATACTTATATTCTTGTTAGGTGCTGTTGAGTTGGGTCCTACTCATAGCAACCCTATGTACAGCAAAATGAAACACTCTCCGATTCTGTGCCAGGCACACAATTTTATTTATGTTTAAGCCCATTGTTGCAGACATTGTGTCACTCTATCTAGTTGAGGGTTTTCCTTTTTTTCATTGACCTGCCACTCTCTCAAACACGATGTCCTTCTCCAGGGATTGGTCTCTTCTGACTACATGTCCAAAATATGTAAGACGCAGTCCAGCCATCATTCCTTCCAAGGAGCACTGTGGTTGTACTTCTAGGACAAATCTGTTGATTCTTTTGGCAGTCCATGGTATATTCAATACTCATCTCCAGCACCATAGTTCAAAAGCATCAATTGAAACAGAGACTTATGGAGAAAAGAAATAAAATAAGAAATAGGTGCCTTTTTAAATTGACATTAATTCAGTACCTACTAAACAGCAACCATGAGGTATGATCAAAAACATAGGAAAGGTTGGCATTTTGTAAAATTTATTATAGTGAAAGACACATTGTCATTAATCTCCCTCAAAATACTCCCCGTGCTTTGATAACACTTTATCCCATTATTCTGGCCACTTTCTGAAGCAGTTCTAGAAATCTTCTTTCCTGAGTATCTTCAGTTGCATTGTTGTGGCTGCGTTGATGTCCTGAACTGATTCAAAATATTTTCCTTTCATGGTCATTTGAGTTTAAGGAAGAGCAACAAGTCACACAGTGCCAGATATGGTGAATAAAGTGGATGAGGACACACTGTAATGGTTTTATTAGACACAAATTTCCGTACCAGAAGTGATGTGTGACATGGAACATTGTCATGATGCAGGATGAACCTAAGACACCCATGAAAGAGGTATCTCTTTCATGGCTTCAGAATGGCTTCAGAAAGTGCCAAGAATGATGAGATAAGTGTGATCAAAGTCAGGGAAAGTTTTTTTTTTTTTTTTTTTTTGTGGTACCGGGGGTTGAACCCAGGGCCTCACACTTGCATACTCTGCAAGTGCTGGACCACTGAGCTGTACCCCCATCCCATTTTTTTTAACTGGGGTTATTACTATAACAGAATACCTACTCTGTAAGGAAAAGAGGTTTACTTTGGCTCATAGTTCTGGAAGTACTTGGTCTAGGGCCACATCTAGTGATGGCTTACTTCTTGGCAGAGTCTCAAGGTAGTGCAGGGCATCACTTGGTAAGAGAGAGAACAATGATGTCATGTGGTCTGTCCCCCTCTTCTTATAGAGCCACCAGGATTCAATCATAAGGGCTCCACCACAATGACTTTATCTACCCCTAATCACTTTCCCAAGGTTCCACCTCTCATCACCATAGTCAATTAGGTTTCTTCCTTCTTACTACCTCACAAGAGGTATTAAATTTCAACACATGAAGCCTTAGGGGGCACTCAAGCTACATTCAAACCAGGAAAAGAGATGTGAGACATAAGGAGTCTAAGAAAGAAAGTTGAGATACTTAGCTGGAAAAATCAGGAGAAAACCACGGCATACCGTTTCTAGATAAAATAGGGAATTTTTGAAAAAGGAAATAGTGCTCACCTTGTCAAATGCTACAGAGACAGACTCCATTGGTGACATTGGAATAGTTTAATGGCAAGGGCTAAAACTACTTGATAGTAGTTTTGAGGGGGAGTAGAACATGCAAAGCAGTGATCACTATTTCAGTGGGTTTAAGAGACAGACAAATGATGAATTTTTAAAAAATAGTCCACAATTTTTGTATTGTACATAGTAGTTAAGGTAAAATCATGGGCCAGGCACAGTGGCGCATGCCTGTAATCCCAATGACTCAGGAAGCAGAGGCAGGAAGATCACAAGTTTGAGACCAGAGGCAGTCTATGTAATTTAGTGAGATGCTGTCTCAAAAAGTAAAAAAATGGGTTGGGGGCATAGCTCAGGTGTCCAGCACTTGCAAAGCATGCAAGTGTGTGGCCCTGGGTTCAACCCCCTGTACCACCAAAAAAAAAAAAAAAAAAAAAGGTAAGATCATGACGGTAAATTACCCATTGGATTTGTGGGGTGAATCAAACAACTACAGCAACTCAGAAAGTTTGGTTTTTGAGACAGATCTTTTTTAAAAAACTTGATTTTTAAGAACACAGGTATTTTTAAGGAATGATTATTGAAAAGCCAATGATAATGTGATGATGATACTGACCGTCATTACACCTCCAGCGAAAAGAAACTAGAGCTGACATCTGAGAAAAAGAATATTGAAAGAAATGAGGGAGCTGACTGAAATGAATGAGAGATATTTCAGAGGATTAGTTTAAAAGGACAGTTTGGGAGTCAAAGAGATTTAAGTTGGTATCCCTGCTTCTCCATGGCCACTGGGCAAGCTTAAGCAAGTCGCATGTATTTCCTAAGGGAAAGTTTCATTATCTGCAAAACAGTGATCTTCTTACCCATAAGTATAAAGTGATATTGCTTACAAAGCATTGAGCACAATGTCTTAAAAATGTCTGCATCTCAGGGGCTGGGATTTGGCTCAATTGGTAGAGCGGTGCACTGCAGTCTCTGAGGTCCCGAGTTCAATTCCCAGTACCGCAAAAGTGGGAGAAGGGCCTGGCAATCCACTTCAAGGCAATCACAAAAATGTCTGCATCTCAAAAGGTGGCAAATACTTCTACCTGCTATTACTGCTGTTCTGCTGATTATTTACTCCTTCCCATGTTTGGGTATTTAAGTAGGCATCATTCTGCCTAATAAAATTCCCTTGCCCCAGAAGAGAACTGATATTACCTGACAATATTTGTTGTTTTTCATTAGGTGCCCTCCAGTCAAGTCCAACTCACAGCGACCTTCATAGGGTTTTCAATGGCTGATTGTTTCAGGATTGCTTGAGTAGTAGATTGCCACATCCTTGTCCCGGTTTTGCAGGGCTGGGGAAAGAACCTAAGTTGTAGTAGAGTGTGTACCAGCACTCTACCAACTGATCTAAACCGGAGCAGCTGACAATATTAGAAGTTTTAATTTTGACCTATTTTCATTGTTGGACTCAACTAAGTCTGTAAATTGGTATTTATGAAGATAAAAGTGGGAAAAGAATGAGGTTTAGGTGTGTCTCATTCTAAACTACTTATTAAACACTGCATGCAAAGCATTACAGTAGGTGGTGGTGGTTGTTAGGTGCCATTGAGTTGTATCCAACTCATAGAGACCTTATGTACAACAGAACCAAAACACTATGTGACACTGTGTCATGTCCACTATTGTCAGTGCTCTTGTCAGTGTTTCTTGGCTATTCATAAGGTTTTTGATGGCTAATTGTTTTGGGAGTGAGATGCCAGACCCTTCTCCCAAACCTACAGCATCCAGTATTCCCAGGCAGTCTCCCATCCTAGGACTAATGAGGCCCAATCCTGCTTAGCTTCTGAGATCTGACAGTATCAGATGTCAGGGTGGTATGACTACAGGCTTATAACACGTAGTATGGAGAATTCAGAGAGATTTATAAATGACCTTTATCTTCAAAGATGTACTTATAGTTTATCATCTAGAAGGCCATACAAACAAGTACTGCACTAACTTTAACATTAGGCTGACAGTGACAATGACAATGACAATGGCAGATAGGATTATTCTCTGTGAAACCAAAGTGTGACTCTTTGGAGGTAAAGATCATGTGATAAAAATGAATAGAGGTGGATTCAGACATGTAGAGATCGACATCGATAGTTACAGTACATAAGAATAAGACATGGAGAGGTGCAATTAAGAGGAATCTAGAGGGAAAGCATCTAAATAATCAGAACATTAATAATACGAAAACAGTGAAGAACAGATTGTGATATAAGATGAGACAGTGGAGAAATCTAAAACTCTTAACATCTAACATAAAGCTAAAGGACTTCACATTACCCTGTAATTGAATTAAAGATTCTAAGGTTTGTAGGAATTCAGAGAAAGAAATTATTCATATGGGGTGAAAAAAATAAGAAATGTTTTAGTTTAGTTTTGTTATGTTGTTGTTAGGTGCCGTTGAGTTGGAGCTAACTCATAGTGACCCTATGTACAACAGAAGGAAACATTTCCCAACACTGTGCCATGCTCAGCACTATGTCAGTGCTTCTCTATTATTCATAGGGTTTTCAATGGCTGATGGTTTCATGATTGTTTCAGAAATGGGTTGCCAGGTCCTTCTCCCATTTTTGTGGTGCTAGGGATCCAACCCAGGACCTCAATGCAGAGCAGCACTCTACCAACTGAGCTAAACCCCGCAGCTAATGAAAATTATGAGATTAATGTTGGCGGTGGTTGAACGTTCTTAATTGAAGGGTCTCAACTATGGTAAGGATTATATCAAATGAATTTATATTAACCTTAATATTTCCCATTATTTGTTATAATAGTAAGGGTTGGATTCTTCATAAACTATGTATTTGTCAAACTCACAATTAAAATTGGAATGATTATTTAAATGGGTGATTTTAATATTCAATTATGAAAAACACTTCTAGTTATAAGTGGGTAATTTGGTTTTCCCAAACACAATGAGGTCTAACTCATTCTTCTGAAGATTTTGCGTATATTTTAGAGAAGGATTGGGAATTCCTCTCCTCATCCCACTCAGAAGAATGAAGAAGTCCTGGTTCTTTTAAGACACTTACAGGAATATGAATTTGTACCAAGGCACAGGCATGAGGTTGCAAGGGAAGAAGGGAAGAGTGCAGGGCAGCATTCTTATCTTTTCTTTGTTCAGAGGGCGGTGCCTGTTCTCACTGAAGACATATGGTCAGATAGCTCCACCCAGAAATTAAAAATACAAATTTCTTTTCCACAGACCTCTTCATTCATGAGAAGACACTTGCCAGGAAATTGGAAACACTTTCTGACCTGTGAGTGCAGGCAGCAAGTCTAATGACTTATAATAGGAGAGACCCCAGGTCTATTGAAACTTGCTTTGCAGAAAGGTGGAGCCTAGAAGAAAAGGTGGATGGAGATCGGTGGGTTGGAGGGCAGAGGGCAGTATGCAGTTACTTCTGGGCTTCACTTTCATTTCCATATCTGCATCTGGACCACTGAAGGGATTGGACTCTGTGTTTTGTTCTCCAGCTCAAGCAATCATCTCAAATGTTACATCATCATCTAATCCCTACAACAAACATACAAAATAATGATTACTATTATTCAGATTTTTCAGTTGGAGATTGAAGCAAAAAGAAGTAATTTGTCTAAATTTCCAGAATTAGTGAAACTTGATATTATAACCCAGGTGGTCTAATTTCAAGGCCATAAAGCAGCATTACCACTCCACCCCCTCTCCTATCATTTCCTCCCTTCCAAATCCAGCTGTAGGAAAGAAGCCTAATTTGCTAGACACACAATTTTCCATAAAGAAACATGCAGATCCTTTTCATTTGTAAGGAAATTTTAGCCATCAAAAATCTATGTGAAGTGCACACAAAAAATAAGATGGAAAGATCCAAGAAATGCCTAGGGGAAGAAGCCCTACTTCCCATGAAATGTACACACACTTCTGTCAGACTTCCTCCAGCCCTGCCCTTGACTCCCAGCCTCAGAGCCCTCTGCACCACTCCCCTTTCCCCTGAGCCCCACCACTCCTGCCACATAGTCTCTTTCTAAGTTCAGGTTGTGGAATGAAGCACACCCACCCATCAACCATACGTTAATACATACCAGGAGAGACCCCACCTACACAAAAGATATCCTACCCTGGGGTGGCCAGAGGTTGGCAAGAATGGCATGAGTAGGAGTCCAGAGGTGATAACCCTCACCCCACAGAGAAGGAGGGCCCCCAGCCACCACTCACTTTAGGGTGCTCCTCTCTATCAATCCTGGCACCTTGAGGACCTAGGTAAGATGATGAAAACCTTGATGGCCTGCCTGCCCTGAACTGCAGAACAGTCTACTACTTTTGGAACTGAGGACTGACTCTCCTTTCTTAGTTTGTTTAATTGATGGCACTCTCCAACAACACACCAGAGGCACAAGTTACACTCATTATGACACTGGCTATGTTTCTGGAACCTTCAGAGGTTGCCAAGAAGAATTACATTTCTTGATCTTCACTGAATTATAAGTGGAGCTCAGACACACACATGATGGGGTTCCATAATCGAATTTCTTTAGGGAACTTGAGGTTTGACAAAAGAAAACTGCTTTCCTGCATCAAAACTTTTCCGCTCTTTATTATGTAATTACACACATGACAAGTCACAAAGGTCATAGCAATGCAGTGTTTCCACTGATGCACTATTTATTGATGTATTTGAACACTGGAACTTTTTTTCTGTGAGCTGAATTTTGTGGGACTTATATTCTGAGGAGCAGCATTTGAGAGACCTCAATATAATTTCTGGGTTGCAATAATGGTAAACCATAACATTTAAACAAACCGCTCCACTAAAAACAACCATGCGCGCAAGTGTGTGTATTCACATATAGATCCATTGGGCCCATGTGTATGTGTGTGCATTCTCATACACTCACAAACACTAGTTAAGAATAGAAATTACCAAGCAAGAAACTAAAGAGAAAATGAGAGAAAATAAGTACTAGAGAGGTTAACAGAGATAGATGCTTTTTCCCTAAGAGTAGAATCAATGTGTATTCAGGCTTCCTTTTTTGGTGACTTGCTTGATGAGAAGGACACTTGGAGTCCAGTCTCAGCACAGAGTAGAAACTCTGATAGGAGACCATCCGAGAGTTAGCTGGGCTCACTCTCAAGGTAAGCTGAACCAGAAGAAACCAATTGCATAGTCTTTCCACTTCGCTCCAGGCACTCTCCACCCACCCCTGAACTTCACTAATGATGGTCCTAGAACTTTAACAGACCCTCTGGTCTTTAGCAGAAGCAAGAACAAATAACCTCTGGAGTGGGGCTGTTGCATCCTAGGCTTTCAATGTTTCCTATTTGTACATTTTCAGGTAAGAGGCCCAATGGTCTCTTCCTTTGCTAAAGTGTTGTTCATCACTAAATTTCATAATAGGTTTTCCATAGGTTGCCCTGACTTTACCTTCCTCTTCAATGTAAGCTGAGCATCTTTCCTCTGTGTTCCCAGAACATCTTATCTACTGTATTTATCATTTTATTTTTGTTGGTTGACATGCTGGCTTAACCAGAAGCCTATGGACTTCTCAAATGCAAACACCATGCCCTCTTCATCTCACTGTTCCCCTCTCCTGGCTCAGGGAACAGAGCATGTGTTCAATGTGTGCATATTCAGTGACTTCAGTCAGACTCTTCCTAAGGGTGTGAGAAGTGAAGGGAAGAGTTCTGGGTGTGAATAAAGTGAGTAAATAAGGTAGAAAACTCTTGAGATATAATGACAAACTCCACCGCTGCTTGGGATTTCTGGAACTCCCTTAACATAGCCCCAGGCTGTAAGTCCCACATCACAAGGATGATGAAAATTATGCCTTTAGGGGGTCTGTCTTGGGAGGAATAGGACTATCCTAATGAGCTTTTGCAATATGAGCAAAGAAGCATGAGAAGGGGGACAATGAACAGGATGAGGAAAAGACAAGGACACAGCAGGAGGGAACCAACGGGCACCAGTGTTCCTGAAAATGAGAACTTGATTTATATATCTAACTCCTGTTCTAGGTGCTGGCCCACTATGTGCTATAATCATCTGGATCAATTCATTTGTTGTCTTTAAACCTCAGTTTCCTCATGTTACCATGGAGCAATAATGAAATTAATACTCCCTTTACTATTGTATATGGCTACTTTTTAAATGGGGCTGGGATTTAGCTCAGTTGGTAGAGCGCTGTGCTGCAGTCTCTGAGGTCCCGAGTTCGATTCTCAGCACCACAAAAATGGGAGAAGGGCCTGGCAATCCACTCCCAAGGCAATCCCGAAACAGTCAGCCATTGTGAGGGTTGTTATGAGTTGGATACTGACTTGACGGCACCTAACAACAACAACAACTTTTTAAATGAGATGATAGAATTAAAATTGTTTTGTAATTCAAAAAAAGCATGTAAACCAGATTTTATCTTGCAGTTCTTAGTTATCATTACTAGCTGTATTTAAAGGGGTCCTGGGGAGTAAAAGCAGCAGAGTGAAGAGAAGATGAAGACAAAAGATGTTGTCTTTTTGACAGAAAGCAGAGTCTCAAATGTCTTGGAAGTACAGAAGCCCTCCCTATGTGAGAATTTAGGTTCTAGAACAGAGGACAAAGCCACACAGTAGTTAAAAACTGAGGCTCTGATGTAAGGCTGAGTTGAAATCTGTGCTCCTATCAATATGAATTTAGGCAGGTTATGTAACCTTTGAGTTCATCATCCTTATCTATAAAGTGAGGATAAAAATTATACCTCCCTCTTGGGTAATGGATGTAATTCAATCATTTTTCCAGTTAGTATGTCCAGACTATTTGACTATTTGTTATGTGTCAAGCATTGTTCTTGGAACAGAGGGCACAAATGATGAATAAGAAATACAGGACCCCTGACTTCAGGATGCTTCCATTCCAACAGGAAAGGCAGAATAATAAATAAGTAAACACATAAGGTAGTATTACATGGTAAAACAGCCCAGGTTAAAAATGAGGTAAGGAAGAGTGAGGAGAGAGTACAGACCCGTCTCTGAGTCAGGGTGGTTGGAGGTGGTAGGTAAGGAGTACATTTGGCACTGTGATGGGTTCATGACAGTAGATAGTATTTAGGTCAACATTTTCCTATCTGAGAAAGCCATAGAAACCAAATACATAAGTTGTGTCACCTGTGTCTTCAGAATAGATACACACAACACAGGAATTCCCCAAAGAATAGACACATAAATGGGGGGAAGAGTTGTTCTTCTATTTGACAAGAATGTATTGAGTGCCACCCTGTGAATGGCTCTGGAGACATCAAAGCAAATAAGACCTAGTTCCTACCTCAGAGAGAGCCCAGGCTGGTAGGGTCAGATCAACAGGTCTCCCAGAAAATCGTCCATGTGGGACGAGCACGAGCCCAGCCACAATGATCTCTGAGAATATTACTCACTGCCTGCCCTTTCCAGCCCTTGCTGCTGTACATACTATTCCACCTCCCCCTTTTTCTTTATGGCCCAGGCCACCCCAACACCCATCTGTCTCACACAGCAGATGTGCAAAATCAGGTCATCAGCTGTAATCAGCTAGGTGGAGATGCTTATAGGAATGATAAGGAACCATATCTGATGATGATATTTTTCCTGCCAACTTCTGACTGAAGACCTGGTCCAGATTCTCCTTTTTGCCAAGCACTGACTTTAATAGAGGAGCTGTCATCTGGCGCCCCATTCCCTAGGCCCCTTTAAGGAATACAACTTGTTACCCATTAAATCTCTGCCTATTTCCAGTATCTTAGGAAGATGTGCTCTCTCAACTTTGAGGAAGATTCAGAGAATTGAGATGCAGACTGCTAGAACTGGAAAAGACACTAAGTGATTGTTTTCCCCAACCTACCAGTTTTATAGAGGAGGAAACTGCAGTCCAAGGATGTAAAATGACTTATTTAATGTTAGAAAAGGAATTTATGGCAGAGTTGGGATAAGAACAGAGGTACGTAAACCTGGAAGAAATGGTCATTTGTAATGTCAGCTGGCACATTTTCATCATTCAGTCTGTAATGAAAACCTTCTCTTAAGCCAGACATGGTGGTATACTCCTCTAATTCCAGAACTCAAGAGACTGAGGCAGGAGGACAGGCATAGGTTTTGGGCCAGCCTGGGCTACACAGCAAGACCCTGTCTCAAAAATCAAATAAAGCAAAACAAAACAATAAAAAACAAATGAAAACTCTCACTGGATTTTACTGTGAAACTAAAGATTTCAAACAATAAGAGCCACCTTAATACCTTTAATCTGATGTGATTGTCAACTTCTTACTCTCTAGATTGCCATTCAGATTTATTGGCATAATCCTCCAAACAGGAATAGGAAAACTGTGTAACTCTCTTTGTACCTTCCTGTTGTTGTTGTTGTTGTTGTTAGGTGCCCTCAAGTTGGTATCCGACTCATAGCGACCCTCTGTACGACAGGGGAAACACTATTGTCAGTGCTTCTCTGCTGTTCATAGAGTTTTCAATGGCAGATTGATTTTTGGGAGGGGGTTGCCAGGTCCTTCTCCTAAGGCTACAGCTTCTGGTGTTCCCAGGCGGTCTCCCGTCCAAGTACTAAGCAGGCCCGACCCTGCTTAGCTTCCCAGATCTGATGGGATCGGATGCCACAGGGCTACAGCTGCAGGCCTCTTTGTACCTAGGATATGTTAAATACTATCTTGGGTAGTGTTATGAGACACAATTTTAGTGCAGAGATCATGTAACTTATTTGGACCCACAGGATCAATTTGTAGAGGCAATATCCTAGGCAGCAAAGCATTGAAAAACTATCCTGCCATGGAAGGAGAGTAGGATTCTACTTAGCAGGCTTTTCTACTCAAGAAAAATTTGGGGTAAGCTACTCATGATAGATCCCAGATAGCCACATCTCAGTCTATCCAAAGAAACTCTTCCCATTTTCCCAGGGGTTTGGTTCTGTGTTCTGGACTTAATATTCCCTCTAAACCACACTCAGTGAAGTCTCTAATACATACTGCAGAGGGACCAGGAGTCAGGAAATCTGGATTATTTTACATAAGAAATGGTACATTAAGATGTTTTAAGTTATAAACTATAGGCTAACAAAAACTTTTGGTAAAACCAAAATATCTTGAAACTGCACACTCAGAAGGCCACATTTCTAACCCATCAGTTTTAGAAACAAGAGAATAAACATCATGCAATGTGAAGGAACTTGTGCTGGGAGGCAAAGATTAACTAATGTTGGCACTTGAAGGCACCTTACTCGTGATATAGCCCAAGCTGTCATTTTGCAGGTGTGCCAATTAGATTCGAAGATAGGGAGTTACACCTGGCAAGACTATGGAGGAACCAGGTAAACTAATGTCATTGGGCAATTGTTTACGTTACCTTTTATGTGTTCTAAAACACAACTTTCTTTCCACAGAGAGAAATAAACTTTAAAAGGCACAAACCACATAGCATCACCTGCCTGTTTGGAACTTGACAGTGGCTTCCCAGTCACCCCTGCTGATGTGGTCTGGAATGGGACCATCAGGGCCTCTTGCCCTGCTTTCCCATCTGTCCCTCTGTTCTGTCAGTCAGACCCTTGTGCTTGTAGGGCTCCTCTTCCCAAAGAACCACTTCTGTGCCCTGGCCTCTGTGTGAAAAGTCCTCCCTCACTGCTCCATAACTGACTCCTGCTACACCCAGGGATCAAGCTGCACTTTCTCCTTCTGGGAAGTCTTTTCCAATCTCTCTGACCAAGTAAATTTGCATATTACAGAGTATTTGGTACCCCTCCTTCACAGTTCTGGGCACAGATATATCAATACATTTGTTTATGGGATTAATCAGTTGTTTATTTACTCTCCCTACTGTAAATTCCAAAATAGTAGAAGTGGCACCTGGAACAAAATAGAGGTTCAATATCTATTTATTATTAGATGAATGGATGAAAATCAGGCAGGTAAGTTACTCATCTCCTTCAAGACTGCTCAAGTGTATGAGGGCTTCTCAAGTTCTGCCTCAGGTTTCTCAGTCTCCTGAAGCCTATGTATGAGGGATTCCTCACCATCAGGTGTTGGGGTTCACTGAAGCGTGCTCCTAGGTGCTCACTCTGGGTGCCTTGAGAGCCTAAACCCCTCAGTGACTGTATCTCTTTACATCATCTTTCCTACACATCCACCTACCACACAGCAGGGCTTTTCTGAAGGCTTGGGGTTATGGAAAGTGTTTCTGGTCCATGCCATTTCATCTCTCCAAACTCAGTCCCCTACTTCTTGGGGATCAGGAACTTTGTTTTCAAAGTGACATTAACTTTCTGGGGTCTAAATGGTAGTTATAAAATGTATTCATTGAGTAATATACTTCAAATTTGTGCATTTTTGGAATTATGCCATATTTCAATATAAAACTTGAAAACACTTTTTACAGGCCTTAATAGTTACTCAGATAAAAGAAGAGAGAGAGAGAGAAAGAAAAAATTAAAAGAGACAGACACATGTGCGTGTGCACGCGTGCACCACACACACACACACACACACAAAGAAAGAGAGAGAGAGAGAGAGACAGAGAGAGAGAGATGGCATCCAATGAGTGGGCTGCAAGTTTAGGGCATCTGGGTGCAGAGATGGACCATGATTTGAAGATCTGCAGGTCTTTGAGTAGTCAAAGAGAGCAGAATATTTAAGTCAGTTTTCTGCTAGTATCCTAGGGTGAATCAGAGACTACTTTAGAAACACACTACTCTACTCTTACTCGTCCATTCCTTTCAGTGTTCACTTAGGCAATCACCAAACATATTGTCTCCTATATACTCCTAGGTATTTGTGAGATTGTTTTGAATAGTAATTATCCCTTTGCATATTTTAATGTGTGCATTTTAGAATCTCTAGTTATAAAAATCCAACCCAAACTCTCCAGTGGTAGCCAAGCAATGGATAAAGAAGTGCTAATGATAATGAGTGACTAGCCTTGGTGCTTGGATGCTTATCCCCCAAAGCTCTCCTCCCTCTTGGAGATCTCTCACTTACTGCTAGGGCTGACCTGGGGAGTATCTACCTATTTCTTGGGAGACATGGCCTCCTCTTCAGGCTTGTACCCAGTGGCCTTAAAAGGGTAAGCCCATTAGATGAGAAAATGTAATCCACAAAATCCACCAGGGGTTCAAACCACCTGCACAGAAGCAAGGCAATCATCCAGTGATCCTCATGAGAAGATTTGATTTCATAATCCCTTCAGCATCCAGGCAGGTAAACTTAGATGTTACATGCAGCAATTGTGCAGTCATGAGGGTCTTCTTGCCAAACCTTCTCCTTAGACTAATCAGCAGGCAGAAAGAGTCAGCCCTCAACCTTAAAATCTCCAGCCTTAAATACTGCTAACTTACAAAAGGAAGTTTATTCACAACATTCTAGAAGGCATGGAAATCCCAGGCTAGGAGTTTGCCAGCTTGATCTGCTTGTTACATCCATGCAAATTGTTCCTTTAATTGAAAATCAACAGCCCAAAGAGAGGAAGAAGAATTTCTGGCTGAAAAGCATAAATATGGACCAAAGAAATAGAGAGCACATTACTGTGAATTCTATTCAGAGCTTTATTCTTACCAAAGTTTGAGGACTGTGTTAACTTTGGCAGGCTGCCTTGATACAGAAGCAAAGAATGGACATGAAACATGAGATTCTACATTGTTAAGAAGAACAAGGAAGGGACCAGAGGCTGGCGAATGTTTCAGAAGGCACAGTAGGGCAATGAATTCTTGAGCAGGATGTCCTTTTGTGTTTAACAGCAGCAATCATCTTCGTGGTCACAGCATGCAGGACCTCGGGACCTCATAGGGATAATTCCCAAACAACAACACCCAGAGCCACAGCACCCAGAGCTGCAGCACCCCGAACTACAGCACCCGGAGCTGCAGCACCCTGAATCTTCACAGCAGCCAGAGGATCCTGTGTTGCAGCCTTGGGCTGGCTGGACCCAGCGTCTCAGGGGACTGACCCCAAAGGTCCGGGGGGCCAGACAGCAGTAGCTGGTGGAACAGGGAGCAGAGCATGGGTCAGGGACACAGCCCTGGGAGGCTGAGCCACTTGCAGAACCTTGAGTGTAATAGGTCTGGCCAAGAGAGGGGCCCTGGACATAATAGGTCTGGGTCTGGTAGGGAGCCGGATATTTGACATAGGTTGTCTGGCATGGAGTTAGATACTTCACGTAGGTTGTCTGGCAGGGAGGTGGGCACTTCACGTACGTCTGGCAGGGGGGTGGGCACTTCATGTAGGTTTGGGTCTGGCAGGGAGCTGGACATTTCACATAGGTTTGAGTCTGGCTTGGAACTTGGCACTTCACAAAGGTTTGTGCTGGGGCTGGAGCTGGGCCTTTTATGAAGATTTGAGGCTGGGAGGGAGCATGTGCCGGAATATAGACAGTTTGGCTCTGGCCTAGAGACTGACCTTTCACAGAGACACCACTGGTACCTAGCCCAGCCCCTAACCCTGAACCTTTCACACAAGATGGAGGCAACTGTGGCTGCTTCTGTTGGTCACACATCTTGCTGTGGCTTTGCAAAAGCTGAAAAGAAAGATTGCATCAGAACTGTGAAACTAAGAAGGTTTCCAGGGAAACCTGCAGCATCCCCTTTGGAGAGAGTGACTGATAAGTGGCGGCCTTTTTGAGAAGGTAATGGATACCCAGAGGACGTATACCTGGAAGTTAGGCAGCTGCAGAGCCAGGAATTCTGGGTTCACTTCTTGTGCCTTTACCTGGTTGTGTGGCTTTGGACAGTCACCACTCAACTCTAGGACTCAGTTTCCACCATAGGAAATGAAGGATTTCAAAGAATAATTCTGCATTTCCACCCAACACTCCACATTTCCTCTCTTCTTCCTCAGTTCAGGATTTCTATTGTGTATCATCCTCCCCAAATTACTATTCTTCACCTGATGTGCCCCTGCCACCAAATTTTTCCAGGGTGGCTTTGCTTCTTCTTGCAGCCCAGCCAGGGGGTCCCCAGGAAGGCACATTTATGTCAATAGACTCTGAGCTAGCAGGGCTCTCAAGCTGAGCCTGCTAGGGAGCAAAGAACGAGGGCAAAATCGAGTAAGTTTCTCCCATTTGCTCCTTGGATCAGCTGGATATCATTTCACCTCATTAGTGAGAAGACCTGAGAGGACTGCACAAATGCCCTCAGAGAAGGGATGTGGGGATCCAAGTTCTCTGAAATCCTTTCCTGCATGGAACTACTAGCTCAGCTCACACCTCACCACCTCCTCTCATGCCCCAACCCCATGCTTCCCACCAGTTATGCTGCCATCCTCCTTCTTGGATGTCCTCAATGTCTAGTCCTGGCTCACCCTTCATCCCACAGTTCCCCACCTCAACTTTGCCCAGACTCTGTGTCTTGCCAAGTCCCTATCTCAGTATACTTACCTTCTTTCCCAGAAGAGGCGAGACTGGAAGAAGCTGAAGATCTGAGGAAGTGGCCCTCGGAGAGACTTTTTATAGGGCAGCAATGAGGCAATTCAATGCCATTTCAATGAAGCACCAGTAATCACAAGGACAAGGGCTGGTATCACATTGGCGAGATGCCTCCCCAGTATGTCTGGCTCTTCAGTCAGAGGCAGGGCATGTCTCTGCTCGACAGTAAATTTTCCCAAACATGAGATAAGTGACTCCTGCTGCCTTCTTCATGAAATAAGTCCACCTTCTTTTCCTAGAAGTTATGAGTGATGCTTAGGCAATCTGTCTCTAATAAAGTTGTTTCTAGGCCTGTTGGGTCTTTAAGAGCTTGTCCAAGATAACATCAAATTCTCAATTTTTTATGGGAAATTTTTAATATACAACTTAAAGAATATCATTCTGACATGTATTTCATTATGACATTTCCATATATGCACTTTATTGTACATTGCTCACATAACCTTCCCCTTACCCTCTCATGACCCTCCTCCCCCATCCCCATCCCCCCACCAATGATCTCTTTTCTACTTGTATGTTTTTTGGTGGGAATATTTATCTATATACGTGCATCCCAATTTTGATTTAAGTCCAAACTTTTTTCAATAGTGATCTACCTTTTTACATTCTCAGCAGTATTACATGAGTGATCTAGTCCATATGCATTATTGCCATCCTTTGGTATTATAGGTATTATAATTATTCTCAATTTTTCATAAAATGTGCCAAAAGCTACACTGTGTCTTCCCAGTCTAATCTGAATGTTCTTTCTGATGACCTCCTTGGTGGCTTAGACTGGTCTGGGTTGGTAAGCTCAAAAAGTTTAGTCCAGTGGTCTCTAGCTCAGTATGGCAGCAAAGTCCCCAAGAAATGGTTTGTTCTATGTGCCATCAGGTTATTCTAAGTTCATTTGGGAAATGGATGGGATGTTGATCCCAGGCCACAGGCTCTAGGTTTAGACTGTCCCTCCTCAGCCTTGTCATGTTCTATGACCTCCCTCATTCTCATCTTCCTGGACTTCACTTCCAGGACTGGATTCTGAAGAACATAGGGTAGGAGGAATATCAACAAAATGAACATTGTGTGATAACAATAATAGTAGAATCTAACATTTAGTTGAATGTTGTTATGTGTCAAAAAATTTATGAGACAGTTACATTTACAGATGGATATAACTGAGGCTTCCAAAGATGAAGGGAATTACTCAGGCCCCAAAACAGGTAAGTAGAGAAACTGGAATTCAAGTGCATGTAATCTGCTTTCATAGACATGATCCTTATCATGACAATATGTTTTCTTTTATATCTGGACATAGCAGCAGCCTTCAATATTTTCTACCTTTCCTTTCCCTACTGCAGTAGATGCAAAAAGAGAGGAGGAGATAATATTTATTGAGCACTTACTGTATGCTGAATACTGTCCTGGCCTCTTTATCTGTGTGTGATCTTCACAATAACCCTAGGAGGTAGGCAATGTTAATCCCATTTTTACACAAGAGGAAACTGAGACCTAGAGGTCTAACTATCTCACCAAGGTCATTCTTATCAGTGATTAATGAAGTATCACTGGAGCCTAACCCTGTCTAGCTCCAGAGCCCATATTCTTCTCACCAATCCATAGTGGTTTGTCTGTTACAGGAAGCTGTCTTGAGCCTGAGCCTAGCACAGTTCCAAATCCCCTTCCTTCAAATCAGCCAGTCCAGCCCTCACTGTGGCTCCAGAGGCCTCTCAAGTAAAAGATGCTCCTGTATTTCTCCAAAAAAAAATCCTCAGTTCCCTATGACCCATAAACTCTAAGGCTCTCAAATTTTCTAAACAAAGGAAATGGAAAGTCCTCGTAGTCCACAGTCCACAGTCCACAGACATCAAGCCAGGTTTGACATGGTCTGGCCTTGAACATTTTAAAGGAAACAAGAAGGGGAGGTTCTGCCCCAGGCTTGGAAAGTGTCCTGCTCCCTTCTGTCATCCTTGCCTGATGGACTTGTCATACTGCATAGCTTCCTCTGTGAAACCCACCAGTCCCTCAACCAAGGGGAAGAAAAAGTAAGGAGGGATGTTTCCCCAAACTAGTCCATTACTGGTCTCCCAATTGTCCCATATCATTTGTTACCCATGCTTGATGTTTTGTGGAGGAAAGGGGGTCAGACCCTTTATACGAGATAGTTTGTCAAATTTAATCTTCACAATAATATCTCAAACAAGAAAGCAGACAAATAAATAACTTGCTCAAGCTCACATACCTACAAGCAACAGAGCCAGGAACTGAACCTGGTTATAAGAAACTTCAAATTTCATTGTTTTCCTGCCACAAGATGCTGCTTTTGGTTAAGAACCATGATGTTTTAGGAACCATCTATTTCAATAACTCAACAGACCATCATAAAAAAACTCTTTACATTGAATATAGGATAGGAAAATCCCCAAGTTATGGCTTAAAAAATGCCCTAGAAAGATAGTCATTTCATGGCATGTCCACAGAATAGGAGCAATACTTTTCAGAGTACAAACAGGGAAACCTGGGCTCTTGTCCTGATTCCTCCACTGCCCGATCTTGTGACTTTATAGCCTGTTCTTGCTTGGATGTTCTGTGATTGTAGGAGCCTATTCTAAAAGGAAATGTGTATTTCCACAACCTTCCTGTCCACAGAGTTATTCCTACTAGATTATAATTTTCAAGAGTTGGTAACTGTGGACACATTTACTACATATCAACTCAGGACCTGGGAAACACTAACTAAACCATTAAATGAATGAGTTAACAAATGGGGATGCTTTGCATTGAAAGTACAACCCAGACCCACATCCCTAGTCATGTGGTGAGTGCAATCCTGTTATTAGCCAATCCCTGCATCTAGTGCCAGCAGTGAGCTCTGATTGTCTAACTTCCTACTGTGTGGGGTGAGGGCCTCACTAATGGTTTGACATCTGCAGGTAGCACCAGCATCATTGGTAAGAGATAATGTTTCCACGTGCCACCCAAACAGGTGGGTGGATTGTGCCTCACCCGTTTTTATAGGCTGGGAAGGCAAAACATTGGAGGAGTCAGAAGACGGGTGCCAGTGCCAAGATGAGTCATGGGGATTTTCCCAAAAGTTTCTAGAACCTCCCTCCAGTGTATCCCTTTGGACACAAGCTCTTAGAATCACAGACTTGTGGATTCATGGAATAACAGTCCAGTAGACTCACCAGTTAATTGGTAGAAAGAATCATCCTTGAGGAGGAGGAAACTAAAACAAATCATAGGGTCTGACGCCTGCCACCTGTGTCCCAGACTAATGGGCTATTCTTAGAAAAACTGACTGGTCTTTAAATGCTATTTATAGGCACCCCTGTTAGGTTGTTTCAGGATTTCCCATTTGAATAGTCAGGAACTATATGCTAGATTATTGATCAGGTCCCTTACAGCACCAGTGTCCATGAATCCTGACTATCCAGTTGGAAATCTTGACATGGAAGCAGGTAGACAGTGTGAAGAATATTTCAGCTTATATGAGCTGCATCCCAGAATGGTGTGACCTGTCACGCCAGCCCCTGGCCACAGCAGCCACTGACCTCCATCTTTCCCCAACCCATACATTGCTCTGGGAATTATAAAAACAGAGTTTCAAATAGTGTTCTATGGGCTGTCACACCAGGGTTCTCTGTGGTATTGGAACAATGAAGCCTCTTTTGTTTCCAACATGCTGAGCCTGCAGAGCAACTTGGCAAGTCCTAGGACTGCAGATGGGCATTGGGGTGGTGCCACCTTGCACCTGAGGCTGACAGATCTCTGATCACCCCTAGTGGTCTTTTTATTTCTTCAGCCCCTACAGAACTTTGATAACAAATCTCCCTAGCATTAGACTCTCTGATTTGTTTCAAATAGGCAGAGTGGTCTGTGTTCATGACTGGACACTGATGTCCTGAAACATACCCCGTATGTATAATACGTGGCATAGAGTCCACTCTTCTCTAGAGGGAAGATGACAGGCACTTGACAATGAAGGAAATACATAACTTCAGCTGATGGTGAGGGCACAAACAAGAGCAACAACAAGAAGCCCAGTTTATTTCAATGGTTTTCTAGGAAAGCCTGAGGGAGCCCCTTGGATAGTCACCTCAGGTCTGTACTTTTTCTCAGTGAATTCATTTAGATTCCCACATGACTACAGACTTAGACTTACTTAGACTTACATGACTACAGACTTACTACAGTCTGCAGTATTGGATCTATTGTATCCAATGCTTCTGTATTTTGTTGTTGTTGTTAGGTGCCTTCCAGTCAGTGTCCAACTCATAGCGACCCTACGTACAACAGGCAAAACAGTATTGTCAGTGCTTCTCTGCTATTCATAGGGTTTTCAATGGCTGATTGTTTTTTTGGGAGTGGGTTGCTGGGTACTTCTCCCAAGCCTACCTACCTGGTGTTCTCAGGCTATCTCCCACCCAAGTACTAACCAGACCCAATCCTGGTTAGCTTCCGAGATCTGATGGGATTGGACACCACAGTGATAAGGCTGCAGGCACTTCTGTATCTGTTAGTTAGCTGTTAGGTGCCGTGGAGTCGGTATCCGACTCATAGCGACCCTCATAGAGTTTTCAATGGCTGACTATTTCGGGATTGCCTTGGAAGTGGATTGCCAGGCCCTTCTCCCATTTTTGAGGTGCTGGGAATCGAACTCGGGACCTCAGAGACTGCAGCACAGCGCTCTACCAACTGAGCTAACTCCCAGCCCACTTCTGTATCTGGGAATTTCTAAATCAGTGAAACTCTCTAGTGAGCGCCTCCTTACTTCTAAGGAGAATGGAGAAGAAAAGGGAAGTACTTCACTGGATTCCAATCCTGACATCAGGCAGCTGTAAATAGGTATCTTTAAAAATATTGTCTGGGTCTCAAGAGTACTTTAACTAGATGAGATGTGCAAAATATAACTCAGTGAGTGAAGTAAAAATACCACCAAATTTTCCTGCTCAGTTTCCAGATGGACACAGGTTGTTCTGTTATTAGCATATATTACTGGTAATTATACAAAGAAAGAGTTTTCACTATGACATTTTCATACACGTATATAATATACTTTGATCATATTAACCCCTTGTAACACTCTTTCTTTCCTCCTTCCCCTTTCTCTTTCTCCTTCCACATCTCTAATAGTCACTTCTTTAATTTGTTCTTTTTGACCCCCACCCTGCTGATTTCATATAGAAGAGAAATATGTGATGCTTGTTTCTATAGGACTGGCTTCATTCACTTAACTTGACGACTTCCAGTTCCATCCATTTTCCTGCAAACAACATGTCATTCTTCTTTGCTTTTTGTTGTTAGGTGCTGTTAAGTTTGCCTGATTCATAGAGACCCAATGACTGATCGTTTCAGTATTCCTTCAGGAGTGAATTGCCACATCCTTCTCCTATTTTGTGCAGTTCTGGGGATTGAACCCAGGGCCTCAGAGAGCACAGAGCAGCACACTACCAACTCCACTGTGTGTATATCCCACATTTTCTTTATCCATTCCTCTGTTGATGGGTGAGGCTGATTCCAGCTTTTTTGAATAGTGAAGCAATAAACATGGGTATGCAGATATCTCTATACTAAGCTGACTTTGATTCTTTTGGGAATATACTGAGAAGTGATATAACTGGTTCATATGGAAGTTCTATTTTTAATTTTTTGAGGAACCTCCATCCTGATTTCCATATTGGCTGCCCTAATTTACCTTCTCACCAGCAGTGAATAAGACTTCCTCCCCTCGCCAACCTCCATCCTTGCCAACATTTACTGTTTTCTGTTTTCTTGGTGATAATCATTCTGCGGTGAGATGAAATCTCAATGTGGTTTTGATTTGCATTTTCCTGATGTCTAAAGATACTGAACATTTTTCAAGTATTTATTAGTCATTTCTATTTCTTCATTTGAAAATTCTTTTCCTATTGCCCAGTTATTGACTGGATTATTTGCTCTTTTGTTGTTAATTTTTTGAGTTCTGCATATATTGTGGATATTAATCCCCTGTCAGATGAATATCTGGGAAATTATCCTGATCTGGAGAGAGAGAGAGAGGGAGGAGAGAAAAATATTACTCTAAAATGAATATATAAACCCAGACACAGTGGCACATGCCTTTAATCCCAGTGGCTCAGGAGGCTGAGGCAGAAAAATGTCAACTTCAAGGCCAGAGGCAGCCTGTGTAATTTAGCAAGACCCTGTCTCAAAACACAAAGTTGAAAAAAAAAAAAAAAAAGGTTAACTGTATGGCTCAGTGGCTGAGCACTTGCAAAAAGCATGCATGAGGCCCTGGGTTCAACTCCTCAGTACTGAAAAAAAAGTATGCATGTCATAATGAGCATAGTTTTTACTTAAGTAAATAGATTTTTCTGTGTAAACAACTTGAGTGACACAGCTATTTTGTCACTAAATTTTTTTAAAGATGTGTTCACTTGGAATTCTAGTGAACACTCATTTGCTGGTTTCACAAAAACAATTCATAATTCTAGATTTTCTTGAAGGTATAAACATATTAAAAATTCTTTACATTCAATTGGTTGCATTTTCTCTAGTGCAGTAACAGTGATAGCTGTCTTCCTATCCAAGGACACAAAATGAGAAAAATAGAATAAAAACCACTAGGAAAACTGAGATTTGAAAGTAAATTTACTATTGCAAATCACATACTGTGGAGTATTTTTTAACAACCTGATAAATATAGGCAATGATAGGCAGAAAGAATGCAAATCTAAGGCACAGAATTGGTGGCGGCTTCTGAGAAGCCAACCTTGAATGTTTATTCAATTGATTAAAGTCTAGAAGAACAGCAAGAGGGGGGAGGAGGTCAAACAGCTACTGCAATTGTCCGTAGCTCTTTAATTCTCTTATGCTGTTCTTCGGTGTTTCTCACTGCACAGGTCAGCAGCATCCTCCAGAGCAGCAGCCAGAGCCCCCCGATTGCTGGCCACTGCCACAGCAACTACCACTGCTACCACCACTGCCACAGCAGCCACTGCTGCCTCCACTGCCACAGCAGCCAGAGCTCTGGTGTCGATGTCTAAGAGATCGGCGTGGCCTGTGGTGGCTCAAGCAGCAGCCACCACCCCCAGAGCTGCAGCAACCCCCAGAGCCAGAGCCACAGCAGCCCCCAGAGCTGGAGCCACAGCAGGAAGAGACTGGAGCTGGGCACGGTGCTGGGCACTTGGGAGGACACTTAGGAGGGCATTTAGGGGGACACTTAGGTGCACACTTGGGAGTAGGACACTTGGGAGGAGGGTAGCATTGCTGCTGGCTTTGCTGGCAGGACATCCTAGGTGGGGTGTTGGTAGACCTGAAAGAAAAAATGAAAACTTAAAAAGAAACTCAATATCTGGAGCTTCTATGAATTTTCCTTTTTAAAATCCTTCCCTGGGATGATAGGGAAGTCATATCTAAAATATATGTGCTATAGAAACTTCTTTGAGACAAGGATTATGTCTTCTTTACTTTTGTACTTGATTCGATGGCAGCTACCTACAAAACAAGCCTTCTATGGTTCTTGTTATTTGTTTGGTGGTTAATAAGTGACTGATGAACTAAAGAATCAAGCAATATTGGAAATACTAGAATGAATATCTCACTTCATTTCAAAGACATGTTAAGTACACTGCAGTTCTACTCACATCAATCTACTTAGCAATGGAGTTCAGAAACTTGTAGAAAATAATAAATTTATGATCTTCAAATGCAAAGAAAAGATTCATTTGAGCAATGGGCCAGGCACCAGCAGGGCAGCAAGGATCTCCAATCACGTATCACCTTCCAGTTGGATCACAAAAGCCCTTCCCAGGTTTGTTCCTGCTTTGCCCACTGACTTTTCCTTGTCCACTGTCCTGTCTTTCTCCTCCACCCTCCACTACTCCTCTCCCAGTGTCTCTCTCCAGCCCGCTCCATCCTGCTCAGCACCCCTAGCCCTAGATTCCCAAAGAAACACTCACTTGGTCTCAGAAACAGCCACAGATGTGTCCCTGAGGAAGCAGAGCAGATGAGGAGCCAGCAGCAGGGACACATTTTATATGAGATCCCAGAGCCAGGCTTCAGATGAGCCATGCTTCTGGAAGGAGTGGGATGTGGCTGTTGTGCAAGTGGAACAAGTGCAGGGTTATCCCTGGCATTCCTCTGCTCTTTGTTCCTTCCACTGAGCTGGGTGTGGGAATGCCCAGGCTGTCTACCCAGGACTCAGGGGAATGACGTTAATTTCTACATGAGACATCCAGTGAATCATATCCTTCTCCAAGGCTGGGGTATCAAGGCATAGCCTTGAAGCTTTGGTATACCCTTCAAAGGCACATGTCTAATGATTTTTCTTCCTTTCACTAGGCCCCACATCCTGAAGGGTTTTACCACCTCCCAATATTGTCAAACTAAGGATTAAGCCTTTAACACTAGGGCCTTTGAGCGTACTTCAGGCAGAGAGTCTAATGTGGTGGGTACTTTCCCAGACTCCCTCTTGAATGACCTTTGCTCAAACTCACAGGAAGACCTTTTGGCACCAGGGGTTCCAAGACCACCCCAGATTTAGCTTTCAGAATATTCCAGCCAAATTTCAGGCAGAGGCTGTGAGGCTTTCCCAGGGGGGTCAATCCTGAGGGGGCTGGTCCATCCCAGATCTCATCTACTCTCCATACTTTCAGATTAGACCAAATGTCCATGCCCACCTATGGAGAGAGGTGTCGCTCAGTCAAGTTGCCCTAGTCTTCAAAATTTCTCTTCTAAGAACACTTGAGCCAGGAATTCAAATGCCATTATACATACATACATACATACATACATACATACATACATACATACATACATATACACTCATATATATACACACACACATATATATCCCATATGTCTGTTAGCTGGTCATGCTGTGGGACTTGCATATTGTTTTGATGCTTAAAGCTATGCCAGTGGTATGTCAGTTACCAGCGGGGCCACCCATGGTGGAAATGTTTCAGCTGAGCTTCCAGACTAAGATAAACTAGAGAAAAGAACCTGGCTTCCCGCTCCTGAAACAGTTAGTCATTGAAAACCCTATGAATAGCAGAGAAGCATTGTCAAATATAGTGCTGGAAAATGAGCCCCTCAGGCTAGAAGGCATTCATGAAATGACTAGGGAAGAGTTGCCTCCTCAGAGTAGAGTCAACCTTAATGATGGGAATGGAGTAAAGCCCCTGGGAACTCCTTTTGCTGATGTGGCATGAATCAAAACACATAGTGGCTACAATATTGGGCTCAAGCATAGAAAAATCTTACACATGGCACAGTGTTGAGTAGTGTTTTGTTCTGTTGTACTTAGGGCTGTTATGAGTCAGATCCAACTGGATGGCACCTAACATACATGTATATAATATGATTATATTACATATTACTATATAAGATTATATTGTACACTATTACATATATATATATATATGGGCTGGAATTTAGCTCAGTGGGTAGAGTGCTGCGTTGCAGTCTCTGAGGACCCAAGTTCAATTCCCAGCACTGCAAAAATGGGAGAAGGGCCTGGCAATCCACTCCCAAGACAATCCCGAAGCACTCAGCCATTGAAAACCCTATGAGGGTCACTATGAGTCGGATACCGACTCGACGGCACCTAACAACAACAACAACAACTATATATATATATATATATATATATATATATATATATATATATATATATAGTGGGGCTGGGATTTAGCTCAGTTGGTAGAGCACTGCGCTGCAGTCTCTGAGGTCCCCAGTTCAATTCCCAGCACTGCAAAAATGGGAGAAGGATGTGGCAATCCACTCCCAAGGCCATCCTGAAACAATCATCCATTGAAAACCCTATGAGGTTCGCTATGAGTCGGATACTGACTCAACAGCACCTAACAACAACAACATATATATATAGTACTTTTTGAGATACCTACCATGTAAAATAGATGTCTGATGGTGACAGTTATCTGATGCCAGTGCACATGAAGAAGTTAACAATGATGACAGTGAAGATGACTAAACCCTGAGCCTATGCTTCCTCTCTATGAAGATAGAAATTATCTGCTTTTATAATAACTTCAGCTATTACCAACTTGGAAAATGAGCATAAGGATACAGGAGCAGAGCTGTTAAGAAGGGGCTAGTTTTCTGGAAAGTATATCTATAGGAGAGTCTCTATGTCTTCTATCTCTTTCTCTTCCAATCCAATACCCAATGTCTAGACGGCTTATAACTAGAATAACCAACAACCATAGCTGAGCCTTTAATCCATGGTTAGCATTGTCCTACTTGTATGAAAAATGAAGATGAATTGACCTAAAGGACAAATGAATATATTAACAATCCCTGAAAAGTGATTTGATAAAATGTAGTGTTAGATACTAATGTAAATGCTTAGAAAATTTAGACTATAAACATCTATAATATAATCTGCATTGTTATTAAAAATTAGGTTTTCTTCCTCATGTTTAACCATTTAATAAAACTAAGAAAGATATCTCATTGTTAGAAAGTAGGTATTGTGGTTTAAACATGAAATGTCCCCCTAAAATGTGCATATGTTGAAGGCTGGTGGTGCTATTGAGAGATGATTGGATCATGAATGTGTTAACTTCATCAATGGGCAGTTAAAAGGATGGGCTTGGTTGGAGGAAGTAGGTCACTGGAGACATGCCTTTGACAAGCATCTTGCTCCTGGCCTCTTCTTGTCTCCTTTTCTCTGCTTCTTGACTACCATGGGATACGTGGTTTTTCTCTTTCATGTCCTCTCTACCATGATGTTCTGCCTAACCTGGACCTAAAGCACTGGATCCAGCTGACTATAGAAGAAAGCCTCTGAAACCCTAAGCCAATATATACCTTTCCTTCTTTTAAGTTTTTCTGTTGGTTTTTTGTCACAGTGACAAAAAAACACTGACCAACACAATAGGGTGCAAAATTAGAGAATATAAAATATTTCTATGTGAAAATTCTTGACATTAATTAGAAATTTTTCCTAATGGGATGTCATATACTAATATAACCAGATTAAAATTAGGAACAGAAATGACAATTTCCATAAAAGCCACAAAGCTTGAAATGACAAGTCATCTCTATAAAAAGTGATAAGAACTCAGATGAATATAACTACAAAATAACATACAGAAGAATAAATAAGTGGAGAGACATAATATTCTCTTAAAAAGGAAGAATATTTTTCCTAAACTAATTTGTAGATTTCATAAAACTCAAATCAAAATTCAAATAATTATTATTGAAGACATAAATTATTACTTTTTAAAATATCCTTTAAAATAACTCATATTATTTGAAATTGTTCTCATCCCACATGTGTCAGCTTTCTATCACTGATCCAAAGTATCTGAGAAAAAATTTACAGAATAAATGTCTATTTTGGCTCACAATTTCATAGGTTTGAACTCATGGACACTTGGCCTTGCTGCTGTAGACCTATGGTACCAGAGTGCATCATGGTGGGAATGTATGATGGAGGAAGCTGCTCACCTCATGGCAGCCAGAAAGCAAACAGAGAGAGGAACAGGCTGGGGTCCCAGTATACCCTTCAAGGGTACATGCCTAATGATTTTTCTTCCTTTCACTAGGCCCCTCCTCCTGAAGGTTTTACTACCTCCCAATATTGTCAAGCTGAGGATTAAGCCTTTAACACTAGGGCCTTTGGGGGACATTTCAGAACCAAATTCTAGCATACTGATTTATTCAATGATTTATATCAGTAGAAATTCATGTATTTATTATACTTTGGGTTATAATTCAGTGCTACATTGTTTACTTTTTATCTCTAATTTTTCCAGCTTTGGCCATTGAGACTTCTTTCAGTTTGACTCACATGTCTGCTTGATAAGCCCTAGAATTAGCTATTTTTCTAATCATCTCCCCTAGTGTAGAATGATATTTAGTAAGTAAGATCTGGATGCCATTGGTGTTCATCACTACTGGGATCCTATTTCTTCCAGGGCATGTCAGCAGACAGAGTGAAGCAATATATGTATGCATACATTTATAACCTATGATTGTTTATCTATTTATGCTGATGTTCTTCCTGGATTATAAAGGGACACCTTCTTGGTATATCTTCACTTGGTAGGGGGATAGAGATCTAATCTCTCTGAATCCCATTCTTAGGGCATAAATCCCATCAGAAAGGTTCAACCTTCATAACTTGATCTAAACCAAACTGCCTCACTAGGGCCCCACTTCCAAATATCATCACATTGAGAATCAGGCCCTTATCATACAAATTTTGAGGGAACAAGAATAATTACTTCACAGAAGTTATAAATGAACTAAATCTATCAATGAAAATAGATCATCAGATTGGATTCCATATTATTAATGAACTTAAGTGACATTTATAGAATTCTTCACCCATCAACACTATAAGACACATTATTTTTAAGTGAACTTAGAACAGTCATTAAAGTAGACCACATTTTGTGCCTGGAAGCAAACCTTAACAAATTAGAAAATAATTGAAATTATATAAAGTATATATTCAAACCATGAAGGAATTAAACTATAAACCAATAACTGAAAGATATCCACAAGTTTACCAAACATATGGGAAATTAAACATCACATTTCTAAATGATCTATGGCTCAAAGAGGAAGTCATAGGGCAATTAGAATGTATTTTTATTTGAATAAAAATGAAAACACAGCATCAAAGCTTGTGAGGTACAACCAAAGCAGTACTTTGAGAGTAATTTGTGCCATGAAATATTTATATTAGGAAATAAAGTCTCCAATCAATGATGTAATCTTTTCCTTAAGAAACCAAGAAAAGGGGACTGGTTAAGATGGTGGAATAAAAGCAGCCATGTCTTAACTGGGGGAGAAAAAGGAGTTAGAAACAGTCTCAAAGGTCTCTACTCAGAATGGAGAAATATTAGAGAGCAGCTTTAACTAGTAAAAAATCGACTAAGCTATGACACAAGACCAAAGGTAGAAAATTTAATGACTAAGAAAAGGAAACTGCAGGGTACCACTTCAGACAGACAGACAGACAGACACACACACACACACACACACACACACACACACACACACACACACAGAGGCAAGCAACAGCAAGTGTGGGCAAACATCTATCTGCTTGAAGGAGTTAGGGCATGAAACCCAACAAGAATAATAATAATAATAGACACAACACCATAAATTATTAGGAGCTAATTCACAGAACAGACTGCATTACCTGATATGGACAACAGCTCCCATGTGAGCTCTGGGAGACAGGTACTTCCAGGAACAAGACTAGAGGTTCTGCAGAGTCTGCACCAATGGGGAAATACAAACAGTGCAGGTAATTTGGGCTCCCCTGAAAGGCAAAACAGACCAGTGAAAATCCAAGGCTGACCTCTGAATGAGCCCTGCAGGACATGTAGTCAAAGCCCATGGGAAAGCAGTCATGCTGAAAAAGCCTGCAGAGTGAAACAAAGGGATGCCATTCTCCACCGCATCCTTCCCAATTAGCCTGGGGAAAATAAGGGGCTGCAACCCTAAGGTCTATAGGGATTTGCCCTTTTAAGTAAACAATCCCTGAGCTTTCCCATGGGCTGCTCTGAGAAGGTGGGGAGAGTGCAGGTACAGCAACATGACAAAGCTCCTGGCAAACATAGGGAATGTGCCAGACAATGCCCATTTAATTAAACAACTCTGGAGGTGAGGTGCTGGTGACCCTGAGAAATTGAGGGCTACTGAGCATATTCCAAAAATTCGGAACCCCCAGGAGGCCCATCTTCTGCTAGAGTACTGAGCAACAGGTGCCAAGGGAACCTGGGGAGCTGTACATGCCTCTACTGGGTAGTGAAATCCAAATGCCCACAGTCAGGGTTCTGGATAATTGTAGCCCAGTTCTGTAGGCAGCAATTACCCAGGAGAGCACTAGTATACAATCACTGGCAGTGTGCAATGCAAGAGGGAGTGGCTATCAAAGATGATACACCTGGGGACTCCGTGGGGATCCTGAGAGTTCATGGGTCAGAGAGACCAGAGATGGATCACCTCATGAATGAGGAGAGAGATATGGAGGGCAGACATCCTCTCTGAGAGTTAAGTTGCAATGGAGAGCAGGGCTGGGACAGCTCTTTGGCAATATCTGGAGAGCAGGCAGAGGTCATAAGGAACTGAGTGACTCAAATAGTCTGAATTAATCAGGATGAGTTGAGTTGTTGTCAGATTAGTCTTTACTTCCTTTGTGTGTGTGTGTGTGTGTGTGTGTGTGTGTGTGTGTGTGTGTGTGGTGTCTTATGGGGTTGTTTCTGATTTTTTTGTTTTATAAAAATTTAAATTAATTTTTATTTTATTTTATTTTAGTATGATTATACAGATCTGCCTTCATGCGTTTGTCAGTTTGCCATGCTGTGGGGGCTGATACATTGCTGTGATGCTGAAAGCTATGCCACTAGTATTACCAATACTAGCAGGGTCACACATGGTGGACAGGTTTCAGCTGAGCTTCCAGACTAAGACAGACTAGGGAAAAGGACATGGATAACCTACTTCCACAACAATTAGTCATTGAAAACCCTATGAATAGCAGAGAAATATTGTCAGATAAAGTGCCAGAAAATGAGCCCCCCAGGTTGGAAGTCACTCAAAAGACAACTGGGGGAGAATTGTCTCCTTGAAGTAGTCAATCTTAATAACAGGAGTGGAGTAAAGCCCCAGGGACCTGCATTTGTAAATGTGGCATGACTCAAAATGAGAAGGAACAACCGCAAACATCCATTAATAATTAGAACATGAAATGTACATAGTATGAATCTAGGAAAATTAGATATCATGAAAAGGGAAATGGAATGCATAAACATTAACATTGTAGGCATCAACAAACTAAAATGGACTGGTATAGGCCATTTTGAATCAGATAATTATATGGTCTACTATGCTGGAAATGACAAAGATAAAAGGGGTCATATTCATCATCAAAAGAAAAAAAGAGACATCTCAAGATCTGTCCTGAAGTAGAATGCTGTCAGTGATAGAATAATATCCATATACCCACAAGGACAGCCAGTTATTATGACCATTATTCAAATTTACTCACCCACCACTAAGGCCACAAAAGAAGATAGGGAATATTTCTACCAGCTCCTGCAAGTTGAACATTCAATCAGGATGTGCTGATAATTACTGGTGACTGGAATGTAAAAGCTGGAGGCTCAGTAGTTGGAAAATATGGCCTTGGTGACAGAAACGATGGTGGAGATTGCATGATAGAATTTTGTCAGAACAATGACCTTTTCATGGAAAATACATTTTTTCACCAACATAAATGGCAACTGCACATGTGGAATTCACCAGATGGAATATATAGAGACAAAATTCACTATATTTGTGGAAAGAGATGATGGAAAGGTCAATACAAAAAGTCAGAACAAGACCAGGTGTTGATTGTGGATCAGACCATGAACTGCTCATATGCAAGTACAAACTGAAACTGAACAAAATTAGAACAAGTGTATAAGAGCTAAGATGTGACCTTAAGTATATCCCAC
>VMDO01010212.1:0-30000 GCA_007922755.1 Pedetes capensis | reverse complement strand
AATGAAGATTGTGGAAGGTGGGATAAGGAGAAGAATCAATGTAGAGATAAAAGAGGAGAGGATAATCTCAATGTAAACAACATAACTTCATCTGTGCATTGTAAAAATAGGGGAATATAACACAAATATGCATTTGAGTTTTACTACATATAAGTCAAAATGTTTCATAAACCTCATAGGTTGATAAAAGTGTAACCAAAAGTAATGTAATAGTTGCATAATGGAGAAAGTCAATGTTGTATTATTCTGTACCCCACCATCATTTACCAATAAAGTGAAAAAAAAGGAAGAAACATCACATATGGGCAAAGGTAAGGCAAGTCCAAATACAAGACTAAAAGAATGAATAAAAATCAGGAAGGGAATGCATGATCACAACAAGCTAAATATGAACCAAAGAAAAGAAACAAATGTCAAAGTAATGCATAAAATAAGTTCCTTTCAATAATTACTCTAAATGTAAACAGTCTCAACTCATTATTCAAAAGGCACTGACAGGCCAACTGTTTTGAAAAATAAAAACCCTCTAAAGGATTTGAGAGACTGATCTCATTCCCAAAGAACATAAAAGTCTGAAAATTAAAGTCTGGAAAATAATATATCAAGCAAGTGGTAATAAAAAAAAAAAAAAAAAACACCAAGGGTAACTATATCAAATTCTGAAAATTTAGACTTCAATCCCAAACTGATCAGAAGAGACAAAGATGGTCACTACATATGGGTAAAAAGAAAAGTCAACCAGGAAGTCATAACACTACTTAATATTTATTCACCAACTATAGGAGAATCTAACTTCATAAAACAAACTATATTGGCAATAAAGGAGCACATTGATGTCAAAACAATAATTATGGGAGATTTCAGTGCCCTCCTTTAAGAAACAGGTCATCAAAGCAAAAAAATAAGCAGAGAAATGATGGACTTAAGCAGCACCATAGACCAACTGGATCTAACAGATATCTACAGAATATTCAATACATCAAATGCAGAATACACATTCTTCTTAGCACTTTGTGGAACTTTTTCTAAAATAGAACACATTTTAGTCCACAAAAATGGCCTCAACAAATACAAAAAAAAATGAAATCTTCCCCTGTATCATATCAGGTCACAATGGATTAAAACTAGAACTCAAAAGCAAAAAAAAAACTCCAGAAATGTTACAAATACATGGACTTAATAACACACTTCTGAATGATTGATGAGTCAACAAAAAAGTAAGAAAGGAAATTTAAAATTTCCTGCAATAAAATGAGGGTGAAAACACATCCAGCCAAAATATATGGGATACAGCAAAGGCAGTTGCAAGAGGAAAGCTCATAACCATGAATGCTTTCATCAATAAAACAGGGAAGGCCAAATTAGATAACTTAATTAAACACCTTAAGGCACTAGAAAGCCAACAATAAGCCAAACCCAAAAGGAATACATAGAATGAAATTATTAAGATCAAGGCAGAAATTAACAAAAGAGAGACTAGAAGGACAATGGAAGAATTAACAAAACCAAGAGCTGGTTCTTTGTAAAGATCAAAAAAAAAGACACTCCTTTAGTCAGACTCACCAAAAGAGCAAAAGGGCCCAAATTTAGAAAATTGGAGGTGACAATGGGGGGCATAACAAGAGATACCAATGAAATCCAGAAAATCATCAGTGACTATTTGAGAAATTATATTGCCCAAAAAATGAAAATACAGAAAAAATGGACAAATTCCTTAACACATATGACTTACCAAAATTAAACCTTGATGACATAAGCAGATTAAGCAGATGGATTACAACCATGGAGTTAGAGGAAATAATAAAAAAAAAAAAACTGTCCAACAAAGAAAATCCCAGGTCTTGAGGAATACAAAGCTGAACTCTATCAAACCTTTAAAGAAGAATTAATATACTCAAATTGTTTCAAAAATTAGAAAAGGAAGGTATACTTCCAAATTCATTCTATGAATCCAGTATTACTTTGATACCAAAACCAATGGACTATATAAAGAAAGAGAACTATAGACCAATATCTCTGATGAATATTGATGTAAAAATACTTCATAAAATTCTAGCAAATCAAATTTAGCAACACATAAAAAATATCCTACTCCACAATCAGGTGGGATTTATTCCACAGATGCTAGGCTGGTTCAACATTCATAAATCAATTAATATAATCGAACATGTCAAGAGACTTGCAGAAAGAAATCACATGATCATTTCAATGGATGCTGAGAAAGCCTTTGACCAAGTGCAACATCCTTTCATAATAAAAGTCTTGAAGAAATTAGACATAGAAGGAACTTATCTCAACATCATAAAGGCCATCTATGAGAAATCAATAGTCAACATCATATTAGATGGGGAAAAATTGAAAGCATCCCCTCTAAGATTAGGGGGAAAAAGGATGTCTACTAACCCCTCTCTTATTTAATATTGTATTTGGAGTCCTAGCCAGAGAAATGAGGCATGAGAAAGAAATTTAAGAAACACACATAGGGAAAGAAGTCAAACTATCCTTATTCGCAGATGACATGACTCTATACCTAAAGAATCCTAAAAATTCCACTAGTAAACTCTTAGAGTAAATCAGCCCCTTCAGCAAAGTAGCAGGATACAAAATTAACACTCAAAAATCAGTAGCCTTCAATAGTGAACAGAAAGAGAAGGAAATCAAGACAATAATTTCATTCATAATAGTCCACTAAAAAGTTAAATATTTAGGAATCAATCTAACCAAAGACCCTAATGACCTCTACAATGCAAATTTCAAAGCATTAAAGAAAGAAATAGCCAAGATACTAGAAGATGGAAGGACTTCCCTTGCTCAAGAATCAGAAGAATTAATATTGTAAAAATGGCTGTACTACCAAAAGTGATTTACAGATTTAATGCAATCCCCATAAAAATTCCAATGACATACTTTGCACAGATAGAAAAAACAATCCTAAAATTCATATGGAAGCACAAAAGACCACATATAGACAAAACAATCCTAACCAGCAAAATAGTGCAGGAGGTAACATGATACCTGACTTCAAACTGTACTACAGGGCCATAATGACAAAACAGCTTGATACTAGCACAAAAATAGGCATGAAAATTAATCGAACACAACTGAAGACTCACAGATACACCCATAGAACTATAGCCAACTGATCTTTGACAAAGGGGCTAAGAACATTCATTGGAAAAAAGATAGCCTCTTCAACAAAGGATGCTGGGAAAACTGGATATCCATTTGCAGAGGAATGAAAATAGACCTGTATTTCTCAATCTGTACGTGAGTCAACTCAAAATGGATCAGAGACCTTAATATAAAACTGAAAACCCTAAAACTGCAAGAAGATTAGGGACACATTTCAACACATAGGCATTGGCAAGCATTTCCTTAACAAGACTCCAATCACCCAGGAAACTGCACCAAGAATCAACAAATGGGATTACATAAAAATAAAAAGGTTCTGCACAGCAAAGGAAACAATTAACAGAGTAAAGTAAAAGCCCACAGAATGGGAGAAAATCTTTGCATCCTACACATCTAGGAAAGAACTAATTTCTAGAATATACAAAGAACTTAAGAAATCAAACACCAAAATAACAAATAACCCAATAAATAAGTGGACAATGGAAATGAACAGGTAATTCTCAAAAGAAAAAAATATTCATGGGCAAAAAACAAAAAAAATGTTCAATATCCCTAGCCATGATGGAAATGGTAATCAAAACAACACTGAGATTCCATCTCACTCCAGTAATAATGGCCAAGATTAATAAAATAAATAATAACAAATTCTAGTGAGGATGCAGAGAAAAATGAACTCTTTACACTGCTAGTGGGACTGTAAGTTAGTTCAGCCACTTTGGAAAATCAGTCTGGAGATACCTTAGAAAACTAAGATTAAACCTGTCATATGACCCAGCTATACCACTCCTAGGAATACACCCATTGGAAGATAAGTCATCTTACCACAAGGACACCTATACTTCCATATTTAATGCAACACTCTTCATAATTGTAAGGGTATGGAACCAACCAAGATGTTCATCAACAGAGGAGTGGATTGAAAAACTGTGACATATATATGTGAATATTTCCCAGCAATAAAGAAGAATTGAATTATGTCATTTGCAACAAAATGGCTGGAGCTGGAGATCATCATTTCAAGTGAGAACCCAGACACAAAAAGAGAAATACTGTATGTTCTCACTAATATGTGGAAGCTAAATCTAACTTAAAGGAAGAAAAAAAAAAAATATATATATATATATACACATATATATATATGTATATATATGCATATAAATGAACAATCATACCACCAATACAACCAGATCAGAAAGAAGAGGGGAGGGGATCAGTGGGTAGGATTAGAGTTTGGGGAAGGGGAAAAGGAAGGGGAAGTAATGTAGAGGGATAACAAAGAAGAGGAAAATCTTAAAAGATAAGATGCAATTATATGAATACTTGAAAAAATAGGGGGAAGGGAAAAAGCTCAATGAGAATATAACCCATGAAGGCATATGATTTCCATTGTGTATTAATTAAAATATCTACTTTTTTCTTTTCTTCTTTAGTTTATACAGTTCAGTAAAATATGTAAGATGATGAAGGTATAAGCAAAAATGACTTAATAGGTGCATAAGGGATATAGTGAATGACTTATTTTTCTGTACTCCACCAATATTTATAAATAAAATAAAATTTAAAAGAGAAACTAAGAAAAGAATACCAAATTAAACTAAAAGCAAGAAAGAAGACGGTAATAGAATTAATCACAGAAATTAGTTAAATTGAGGACAGAAAAAAAAAGAGGAAAAATTGTTGTTTGTTGTCAGGTGCCATTGGGTCGGTATCCAACTCATAGCGACCCTGTGTACAACAAGCAAAACACTATTGTCTGTGCTTCTCTGCTGTTCACAGGGTTTTCAACGGCGGATTGATTTTTGGGAGTGGGTTGCTGGGTCCTTCTCCCAAGAGGAAAAATTAATATGACCAAATGCTGATTCTTTGAAAAACAATCAATCAGTAGACCTTTAGCCAGAATGAGCAAGGAAAAAGAGAGAAGATACAAACACAAATATTACTTATTAATCTTTCAGCAATTTGGCTTCTGTAAAATTCCATTTGTTGTCTTGTTTTCCCGAGAAAAAATGTTTTTTCAATGGTGAGTTTAGTTTGAATTGCTACATTCTGGTCCGAGCACCTTAAATGTAGCCTCTGGCAGAGGTTTTTCCCCAGATCTAATTATAAACAAGCCATGGACCAAGTCAGAGACTCCAATCTGAAAGTTTTGAACTTTCTCATCCCTGTTTATCCAGGAAACTAGAAATAATCAAGAAAAGAGAGGAAAAAGACTACATTTGTCCCTAGTCCACTGTATGGGATTCTTTTGCTCTACTTGGATAGAAATTGTGGGTAGGCAAGGAAAAGACCTTCAAGTACTGGTCTTTGGCAGTGTTTGTATCCCTGTGCATTTGACAGCAGTGAATGGCAAAAGCAGACAGGCAGCTGCAACAGCAACAGCAGCAAGTGGAGGCCTCTAGTGTTACAGCTCTTATGTAGGCCCAGGAGATAGAGAGAACTCAGCCCTTAACGGCAGCTGGTATTGCAGCTTCTGAAATGGGCCTAGGTACTGGGATTCCTTAACCCCCGGCAATGGCCAATGTTATAGGTAAAGATTTCACAGTTCTCTGGAACTCTTCCAAAAACCAGAGCCTGCAATTTGTTTGTTTTTTCTCCAGCGCTTTATAGCCTGCTATCCTTCATCCTCTGTCCCTTGTCTTCCTGCCCTGGTCAAACTGTTCAGCTGTCTCTTCCTGCTGTAGCTGCTATCACCATCAATGCTGTTTAGGAGACAGTTGCCATTGCTCTTCTGCTTCTATTAGCTGCCAGCTGCTGGTTTTGTGATCTGACCTCTTTACAGCTGTCAATGCAGCTGTCTGCCTTGCTGCTTTTGTTGTTCGACCTGTCGATCACTTAGCTCTGTCTCTTTAAGGATATATAGTTTTCCAAGCCAGCCCCCATGCCTCTGTCAAAGCAAAAGAATAAATAAATAAATAAAATAAAAAATAAAATCTTGCAGCTACCTCTCTGCTATGCTCCTGCTGATCACCAGAGTCACGTAGTTCCTACTGCTCTGCTTCAACTGCTGCCATGAGGATGGCTGGCCACTCCTCCATTTCTTCAGATGATTGTGCCTGCTGCTTGGCTGTTGCTACCACTCTGCTGTCTTCGCTGTCCCCATTGCCACTGTTCTGTTTTATTTACTGCTTGTTAGTGTTGCCAGCTCAGCCTGTGCTACTAAAGTAGGCAAGAAGACCATTCAAAAAACCTTGTATTGGGCCTAATGTTGCAATGCCTGCAGCCGCAGCCCTGTGACATCTGATCTTGTCAGATTTTGAAAGCTAAGCTGGGCCGTGCCTGGTTAGTACTTGGATGGGAGATAACCCCCCGGGGAACACCAGGTGCTGTAGGCTTGGAAGATGGACCCAGCAACCCCCTCCCAAAAATCAACCCACCGTAGAAAATGCTATAAACAGCAGAGAAGCGCTAACAATAGTGTTTCGCCTGTTGTATGCAGAGTCATTATGAGTCAGATAGACTGGACAGCACCTAACAATAACAATAATGTTGCAATACCGGGGGCAGGGAGGCAGCATAGGAAGGTGTTTCTCAATTTGCTCACTAAGTGAGCTAAACAACTTTCTTATAGAGCCAGAAAGGGGGTGTTTGCATCAATCAGAGCAAACCTATAATGAAAATTAAGGTTTGTTTTTACACTATTCACAGCATTGTCTCTTTTGTACCAGTCTCATCAGTCCCTCTGCTAGGCCATGGGAGGGAGGGGGGGTGCCCCTCTGGCTTGGGTGGAAAGAGTGGCTGGGTCATCTAGAATTCATTGAGGCTTGCAATTGTAAAAAGTCTAATACAGAATAGCCTCCAAAAATGACAGTACATAATCTTTTAACACAATTAGCTTCGAAGAGACAGAAGGTCTCCTATGATAAACTTCAATTTTACCTAACTCAAGTAATTTTTCAGACACTAATTTCCAAAGTAAGGCTATTAATAAACCAAGACTGAATCAATGGTATATTGATTGGCCTTCCCTGAAGCCTCTGCAAGAAGTCAACTTCTTGAATTTCTAGAACTAGCCAGATACTGCCGTAATTAGATAACAAACCTTAAGGGCTCAGTTTTATATGTTCTCTTAAAAGTGGATCATTCCAACTGTATCTCCTTGTCTTCAGAAGGACAGCTGGCTATAAAAGCCATAAAAGAATGTCTTGTTAATGTCTCAGCACTAGGGAAACACAACTACAACTTACCTTTTTCCCTGTGTATAAAAATAAAGGAAATGCTCTTGAGGGTCCTTACTCAAAAGCACCGTGATCAGAATAGGCCTACAGGATATTGCAGTCAACAATTAGATGCAGTAACCAAAGGATTTCCCCCTGGATAAGAGCTATATCAGCCACCGCTCAGCTTCTAAAGCCAGTTAAGCAGATAGTTGTAGGTTACCCTCTAACCACATGTGTTCCTCATTCTGTTAAAACAGTTCTGAATTCCCACCATACTTAATACTACTCTGTTAGCAGATTTGCCTCCCATGAGGTCCTCCTCTCATCCTCATCTAACGTCATTATTTCTCCCTGTAGTAATCTCAACCCAGCTACATTCCTACCACTAACTTCCACTAAGATGCTTCATGGCTGTGTTCCTTTACCCAGCTTGTCACTCCCTAATGGGACCTACAAGAAGTACCACTGGACAGTGAAAACATTATTTGGTTCTTGGATGGATCTTATTTAAGAAATGATTCTGGGAAATACAGTGCAGGAAATGCAATTGTCTCTTTAGGGGAAATAATAGAAAAAAAAATCCTCTCCAAGATGCAAAATCATCCAACAAGCTGAACTGATTGCCTCAACTAGGGCCTACAGACTGGCAGAAGGTAGGATGGCTACTATTGATGTAGACCATTGGTATGCAGTTGGAGTAGCCAATAATTTGGGGATGCTATGGAAACAATGCAGTTTTCTGACCTCTTCAGGACAACCCATTAAAAATGGTCAGCAAACTTCAGACCTTTTAAAGGCAGTTTGGGTAGAAAAAGCAGTAATGAGGGGATAAAAATAAGGGCAGCCAGGTGCAGTGGCACACACCTATAATCCCAGCTGCTCTGGAGGCAGAGGAAGGAGGATTGCAAGTTTGAGACCAGAGGTACTCTGTGTAACTTAGCGAGACCCTGTCTCAAAAACTAAAAAAATGGACTGAGGGTGCAGCTCAGTGGTCCAGCACTTGCAAAGCATGCAAGTGCAAGGCCCTGGATTCAACCCGCAATACCACAAAGGGGGGGGGGGCAAGGTACACAATATAATTGTATGAAAATGCCATAAAGAAACCCTTTATATTGTACATTAATTAAAATTTTTTAAAAATTCAAAACCCTTAATCATTGACTATTATAAAAATTCCTGGACATTCAAAATTAGACATCTTTGAAAGCAAAGGCAATCACTTCATGAATGCTGCAGCTAAAAATGTAACTACAATATCCATCTTAGATAAAGGGAAAAAATTCTTGAGCCACCCATATATGTACATGACCCATTCAAAAGGTGCACCAGATAGGGAACCCCTGAGGTGGAATTACCAATATGGAAAAGTAGAGGAGGACGTTCTCTCTCCAGCTGATTTATGGTATGAACCAAATAATTGACCAATTCTCCCCACAGGACTTCAGTTATCCTTCTTATATGTTCATGAGTTGACCCACAAGGACCCCTCTAAAATGATAGCCTGGGGAAAACAATATTATTGAAAACCATATCCTACACTTGCTCAAAAGGTGCATTCCCATTACATCATCCAACATAAACATAATCCTGAAAAGTCCTTCCATGGGTCACAGGGACACATGTCTTTGCCCTTGGGATCTTTTGAGATAAGACAATTAGATATTGTCCGGTTACCCCTATCTCAGGGATATCAGTATGTTTTAAGAATGATTTGTATGTTCTCTCATTATGTTAAAGCATTCCCACAGCCCAAATTGTACGAAAATTCTACTAGAAAAAGATTATTCCTTCCTGGAGTGTTCCTTCTAAACTCTATAGTGACTGGAGAACACATTTCACTATCCAATAATTTGGTCTTTTTGTCATTATGGCTGATTTTCTAGCACGTCCATGGCACCTATCATCCTCAGTCCTCTGGATTAGTGGAATGACAAATAAAACAATAAAGACCTCATGGCAAAACTGACAGGCTTTTTAACCTTCCCTGGTCAAAGATTCTTTCCCTGGTTTTGTTCAAACTTTCTTCTACTCCAATGATCCCCAATCATTTTGGACACCAGGAATCAGACTTGTGGAAGACAATTTTTCCATGGACTGGAGGAAGCTCAGGTGGTAATGTGAACAATGGAAAGTGGCAATAAGTACAGAAGAAGTTCCCTTGCTCCCCCACCACTCACCTCCTGCTGTGAAGCCTGGTTCCTAACAGTCATACAGGCCCCGGGGGAGAGAGACCCCTCATTTGCCCCATTCAGAAACCACTAATGTTTTTCCCTTAAATAATAACAGGAAGGGCCAAGAATCTAGACAAAGAATCATATGAGCCAACCCTCCTCAAGGGAGATATCCAACATTATTGCTAAGGTATCATTAAAATTCTTATAAGAAATCACAGTTAATTAAGGACTCTTAAAAATGAACTTCTGGGAGAGGACATATCTGTTACAAATGACCTAACTTATGAGAAAATTTTTAGGAAATCTCCCCAAATTTTATATCAAAGATCAACCCAGAAATCATATTTGCTGGAATTGATATCAACTAAAGGACTCCCTCCAACCTAACTGAAAGGGATGCTAGGAGGTATTGATAACAAATCCTTGTACAGCAAAATTAAACCACATTGATCCATGGATTCATATTTCTCATTAAAAAAAGATCCCACCTCTCCCATAGTGGATTGTCCCATCCACTAGAAACCTCTAACTAAAATTGGCTCACAGTCTGGTTCTACATCATCAGCACCAGGATAAGAAGCAGTCAAAATCTGGGTAATCAACTTTTTCCAGGATACAGGACCAGGATAATACATACTTTATGATGTTTTCCTATGAGTTCTTTGTAATAGTTATGTATATACCATTACTTTCATAAGGAAATGACATATACTTATCACCCTTCCTCTTAAAACCTGAGCCACTTGACTGGCAACCTGTAAATCTGAATAATATCTTTTTCAGAGATAATCTAAATGTTCATTATTTGGATAAACCTGATCAATTGATAGTAATTAAATGACACTGATGTATCCACTTTGTTTGAGTCTTAAAATTTTTTTTTAGTTATGTTTCTTATGAAGGGCCAAATTTAAAAAAGAACTTTCAGGAAATCTTCCCAGTAGAATTCCTAACTGCATGATATACAATTCTCTTGAAAATGAGCATTGTGTTGTCATTAATATTGATGACCAAATGCTTGGGGAAATCCCTGAGTATGACAGATAAAACATTGCTGCAGCATGCATGACATGCCATAGCATGCCTTTGCCCCAAACCCATCATCCTTGCTTTTGTGGATGGGAAGCTCTTAAGACAAAAAGAAACAATGAATATCCAACTAGGCAGTTGGAATCACCCTGGTGAACTAAGTTTTTCACAATAGCTACTTAGTAATCAGAAGAGCTACTAAGATCAGTAAGTTTCTTCATCATTTCACTGCTGAGGTTGAGGCCAATCTCATATCTTAATTCTCTTAAAGGTAGGGGGAAATAGAATTCTCACCCACAATGTATACTTATAAAATAATAAATGAAGTACTTATATGGAATTTTCTATCCTATTTCAAAGTTCTAACTGCTAATATTTTACTAAAACTTAGATTGATCTTGGAATTCTAGTATAATCCTTATTTAATAGCTTTCTAAATACAAGGATGTATATTTAAGTTAGACTCATTATTATTCAACTGGTTGATTCTTCTTTAAGCAGTATAAGCTGAAAACTTGTCTTCCTATCCAGGGAGACAGTCAGGATTTAGTCAGAAGAGAAGAAAATGGAAAAAAAAAAAAAAAAGACAGTCAAATGATGACTCAAAAGTAAATTTATTATTGTGAATCACATGCTCTCGAGTACTTTTCAACAGTGTGAGGAAAATAAGTATTGATATGAATCTTAATGAAGGAAGCTCCAATGCACACCATTGGAAATAACTTATACAAAGCAAGCCTTGCACATTTATTCAATTGATTGGGGCTGGAAAGGGGAGAGAAGAGAGAAAAGGGGGTTAAAACAGCAGGCTGCAATTGTCCTTGGCCCTTTAATTCTTCAATGCTATTCCTCAGTGCTTCACATGGCCCAGGTCAGCAGCAGCCCCCAGGGCCACCTCCCGACTGCTGGCCATTGCCTCTGCAACAACTACAGTCACTGCTACAGTTACAGTTACTGCCACAGTTACAATGACCACTGGGGCAACCACAGCAACTAGAACTCTGGGGTCGGGGTCGAAGAGATCGGCGCGGTCTGTGGTGACTCAGGCAGCAGCCGCCACCTCCGGAGCTGCAGCAGCCCCCAGAGCTGGAGCCACAGCAGGAAGAGACTGGTGGTGGGCCTGGGGCTGGACATTTGGGGGGACACTTAGGGGGACACTTAGGGGGACACTTGGGAGTAGGACACTTGGGAGGAGGCTGACATTGTTGCTGGTTCTGTTGGCAGGACATCTTGGTGAGAGTTAAGCCAACCTGAATACCAAAATAGAAACTTATCAGAGATACAATATCCAGAGATATTAACATTTGTCCTATTTTGAAATCCTTCCCAGGGGTGTAGAAAGGATATCTAAAAATATGTGGATCTACAAAGACCTAGTTCAGGCAAAGAATGTGTCTTCTTCACTTTTGTACTTCTGGAATATTTTTACCATGCGATGAGTCAATAAATCTAATAATAGTCAAGATATAAGGATTAATGTTTCATGTTATTCAAGTTATTTTAAGGATAACTTAAGTCAATTCCTGTTCTATGCATACCTCTAGGCATGGAATTCAGAAATCTGTAGACCTTCCATTCCGTGATGTGTGTAAACATAAATATGGTTGTTGCTGTGGGTTTTTTTGTTTGTTTTTGTTTTTTATTTGTTTGGTTTTTGTTTTTGCGGTACTGGGGGTTGAACCCAGGGCCTCCTGCCTGCATGCTTCGCCAGTGCTGGACCACTGAGCTGCGCCCCCAGCCCATTTGTTTTTACTTTGTGAAACAGGGTCTCGCTAAGTTATGCAGACTATCTCTGGTCTCCAACTTGTGATCCTCCCGCCTCCACCTTCCGAGCTGCTGGGATTATAGGCGTGCGCCACCGCACCCAGCGCAGTTATTGCTGTTGTTGTTAGGTGCCGCTGAGTCGGTGTCCGACTCATAGCAATGCTACGTACGATAGATGAAGCAGTATTGTTAGTGCTTCTCTGCTATTCATAGGGTTTTCAATGTGTCAGATTGATTTTGGGGAGTGGGTTGCCAGGTCCTTCTCCCAAGCTTACAATATCTGGTATTCCATGCTGGGCGAGGTGGCGCACACCTGTAATCCCAGCAGCTTGGGAGGCGGAGGCGGGCAGATCGCAAGTTTGAGGCCAGAGATAGTCTGCATAACTTAGTGAGACCCTGTCTCAAAAAGTAAAAAAATGGGCTGGGGGCACAGCTCAGTGGCCCAGCACTTGCAAAGCATGCAGGCATGAGGCCCTGGTTCAACCCCCAATGCCAAAAAAATAAAATAAAATAAAAATTTAAAAATTTAAAAAATAAAAATATAATACCTGGTGTTCCAAGAAGTCTCCCATCCAAGTACTAACCAAGCCCAACCCTACTTAGCTTCTAAGATCTAATGAGATTGGATGTCACATTGGTATGACTGCAGACAAACATAAATAGGGGTGTACATAACTGGGACAAGCTTTCCTCCCAGTGCTGAGCTTGGTCATGGGAAGTACCACAGAGTGCCTTGTCACACAGACTACAGCAGCATCCCTTCTCAGGTTTATTCCTGCTTGCCCACTGACCTTTCCTTGTCCACTGTCCTGTCCTCCCCTACTCTCCACTACTCCTCACTCAGAGTCTCTCTCCAGCCCCATCTCCATCCCGCTCAGCACCCCAGCCCCAGATTTCCCAAAAAACCCTCACCTTGGTCTCAGAAACCGCCACAGATGTGTCCCTGGGGAGGCAGAGCAGATGAGAAGCCAGCAGCAGGGACACATTTTATATGAGAACCTAGAGCAAGGCTTCAGATGAGGCATGCTTCTGGAAGGAGTGGGATGTGGCTGTTGCACAAGTAGAGCATGTAGGGGTTATCCCTGGCATTCCTCTGCTCTTTGTTTCTTCCACTGAGCTGGGTGTGGGAATGCCCAGGCTGCCCTCTTTGAGTCAGGGTTTAGTGAGGGGGCAGTTCTATAACGAGGTATTCTGTAAATCATACTCTTTCCCTCAGCTATAGCTTGAGTTTGGGGAAACCCATGGCTTCTACATAGAGGATTCTAGTACCATGGTCACTGACATTCATTTTCTTGGGAAGTTGTGGGTGCCTTTTTTTCTAATCTATCTTCTGAATCAGCCTTTCTCTATCCCAAGAAAGAGCCTTTGGGTCAAATGAGTCCAGGGGCTTTCAGGCAAAGTTTAGTCTGATGCTGTGAAGGTCTTCTTCCCAACTATTCCAAACAGGTTTGGTCTGTTGTCCAAGTCCAGTGGTGAGCTGGGTGACAATTGTGAGCATCTCTTCTCAATTCTATATCCAGTATCATTGATTTAAATCAGTTATGGTGGAAACATTCATACCACTGAAATGAGCAACACATCATATCCCTTTTATTCTGACAGAAATCCCATTGTTAAACATGCACTAATATACTATTTTCCAGGTCTCAGTCCATTCCCTTGGAGTAAATATTTTCCTTACTTTTACTTAGGTCAAGTCTACATAAATGTCTGTCTATTGGAATAGATTTCTTTAGTCAGTGCATCAAAGACTTTGCACAACTGCCACTCTAAGAATCCCTCAGATTGGATCATAAAGGCTAACAGATTGTGCCTGGGTTGTCCTATGGAAGTGAGGACTTCAAACAATCATATGTGTGGGGGCATCCTGACTTTTGTTGAGAGTTGGGCTGTGACTCCGCCCTGTCTTATGGCGTTCACAGTGAGAAACCTAGCAATCCTGTCTGTGTCTTCACAAATCTTATAACTTTTCTTAGAAAGTTTCCCTTCCACACTTTTCCCCACACTGTCTTCTTTCCTCCCACTCTCTGTCTCTCCCTGCTTCTCATGTACCCACACATGCACACTTGGACACAGAAATAGGCACACATGAACTGTGGCAACTGTTAAGGAAACAATAGAGTTTGTCTTGACATACAAGAAATTCAGTGTGCAAAATGAATCCATCCTATCAGTTAAATAAAAAACAATACAAATAAAACTTTCCTTGTACTCCAGCCTACAGACATCTATGATGGAAAATTATTTACTGTTGGATATTCTCACTTGTGAAAAGTCTCCATCAGTAATCAACTCTTTTCATATTTCCATAAGGTATATTTATTTGCTTACCTTCTAAGAAGACACTTCTAGGAACACATGCTATGGAAAATAGATGCGTCATGATGACCACATGGATGGTGGTGCTGATGATGAATTTGGTAGCTATGGTAAGAATGATGACTAAATTTGCCACCTACGTTTCCTTCCTTTATGAACCGGAAACTAACTGTCTTTGTGATAACTTCTACCTCTGATTCAGAAATCATGTGCCAGGCTGCAGATATAGCTCAGTGGTGCAGAGTTTGCCTAGCATACTACAGGCCCTGGGTTCAATTCCCAGCACCACAAGCAAAGAGAAAGACACCACTTTGCTTGCTGAAAATGAAGAGGATTTAAAACATTTACTGATGAAGATCAAAGATCATAGCCTTCAATATGGGTTACAACTAAACATCAACAAAACAAAAATCCTTACGACTGGGTCAGCATGCAACTTCACAATAAATGGAGAAAAGATTGAGGTTGTCCAAGATTTTGCTTTGCTTGGCTCTATAATCAACACCCGTGGAAGCAGCAGCCAAGAAATCAAAAGATGCATTGCTCTAGGAAAAGCTGTGGCAAAAGATCTCTTTAGAGTATTGAAGAGCAAAGATGTCACATTGAAGACAAAGGTGCGTCTGACTCATGCCATGGTATTTTCAGTGGCATCATATGGTTGTGAAAGCTGGACATTGAACAAGAGAGACAGAAAAAGAATTGATGCTTTTGAATTGTGGTGCTGGAGACATCTATTGAATATACCATGGGCTGCCAAAAGAACCAACATATCTGTCCTAGAAGAAGTGCAACCAGAGTGCTCCTTGGAAGCAAAAATGACCAAACTGCGCCTTACATATTTCGGACATGTAGTCAGGAGAGACCAATTCCTGGAGAAGGACATCATGTTTGGGAGAGTGGCAGGTCAACACAAAAGAGGAAAACCCTCCACCAGATGGATTGACACAGTGTCTGCAACAATGGGCTTTAACATAAATAAGATCGTTTGCCTGGCACAAAATCGGCAAGTGTTTCAATGTGCTGTACATAGGGTCTCTATGAGTTGGACTTGACTAGACGGCACCTAACAACAACAACAACAACAACAGGGATGGGAGTGGAATGGGGAGAGAATTCCTGAGCAAGTATCTCCCTAGAGAGAACTGCTATCACTTATCTTGCTCTCTCCACTAAGAAAATGTCCAAATCTCATGGCATTCAAAACTCAGATGAGAGTCTCACGGAATTCAGGATGAAATCATACCTTTCAGGGGATAGTTACTGTAACAAATGACCTCAACCACAACTTGGCCCTTAATTTCTGACCAGCACTGCTGCAATCTTGTAAAAAATACAGACAAACCTTAGCTCCTGCTTTCAGAAGCTCATGGTCAAATTGGAGACAGAAGCAGAAGCTCCTGAGGAGTTAGAGAGCAATGCGAAACCTCAACATAAGAGGAATCAGTAAATAGCTCATGACTGAAGACAAACTCAAGGGACCATACCAGTGATTCTCAGTTTCTTTAATTATGCTGCTTCAAAATGCAAATAATCTATTTTTAAATACCTTAAGTGTTAGTAATAACACACACACACACACACACACACACACACACACACACACATACACACACACACACACACCTGCCCCAAAAATTCTGGAATGGATTTTGATAAAAGTAATTAGATCTCAATTTTTAAAATTTTAGAAAATTTGAAGTAAAAGGATCTATGAGATAAAAACACAACTTGTTGCAAATGAACAAAAAACATAATGCACCAATTACCATTAAAATTATTTTTGTGAAGCTGAGGCAGAAAGATTGTAAGTTCGAAGCCAAAAGCAGCCTACACAACTTAAGCTGACTCTGTCTCAAAATAACAAATAAAAATAGGGGTAGAGAGTGTAGATCAGTGATAGAGCACTTGCCTAGCATGTGCAAGACCCTAGGTTCAACCTCTCAGTACTGAAAAACCAATCAAAACAAAAAATTTAGTTTTGTGCTGAAATTATAACAAATTCTATGTGTCTATACATATTTTAGAAACGTTGACATAAAAGTATTATTTGTCAATAATGAGATTATATATTTAGAAAGTAAAAAATAGTTGATTTGAAAATGGTTAAAATTAGTAAGAAAATTCTCGAAATTAGCCACATATTGTATGTAAGCAAAACATGAGACTAAATGAGGAACAGAAATAGCCCCTTACCTAAGAGCAACTAAACATGAAACATTTAGAAATCACCTGAATAAAAATTATTTGGGAAGCTGTGTGCCACGGTGTAAACCTGTAATCCCAGAGACTTAGAAGGCAGAGGCAGGAGAATTACAGGTTTTAGGCCAGAGGCAGCTGGTACCCGTTAGTGAGACCCTGTCTAAAAAATATTTATAAAATAAAACATGGTCTAGGGCTGCAATTCAGTGGTAGAACACTTGCCTAGCATGAGCAAGGTCCTGGGTTCAACCACCCAGTACTGAAAGGAAATTTATTTAGGACCCAATGAATGAAGCTCCAAATGACCTACAGAAGACCTGAATTATGAAGTCAGGCTCTTCTCTTCAAAGAGAAGGATAATTTTCATAATCTATACAACACCAAACAAGATTTTGCATTTGGTAGGGATATAGATGGAGAAGTTATTTGAGTTAAGGACCTTCAAAATCTTATGTGATCAATAAGAAAATACCAAGAGTTTAAAGATAAATAGGCAATAGTGATATTTTTTTAAAGATCACAAAATAGAGAATTCAAAGGAACAATAAATATTTGGGAAAATGTTAACTTTCACCAATAAAGAAATATAAATGAAAATAATAAAATATGATTTTATACCCATTATTGATTCTTTTAGAGAGACATATTTAATTCTGAGTCATATACTTTAAAACAACCTTTTCATATATATCTCTGTTGCAACAATTTTATATTCAATTCTAAATCTAAAAATTGAACGTTAATATTCTGAAACAAACAAAAATCCAGAATTTTAAGATGTTAAATTTGTATTTGTAATCATAAACATGCACACATAAAACTTGTTGTTGTTGTTGTTGTTGTTAGGTGCCATCAAGTCGGTATCTGACTCATAGCGACCCTCGTAGGGTTTTCAATGGCTGACTGTTTTGGGATTGCCTTGGGAGTGGATTGCCAGGCCCTTCTCCCATTTTTGCGGTGCTGGGAATTGAACTTGGGACCTCAGAGACTGCAGTGCAGTGCTCTACCAACTGAGCTAAATCGTAGCCCCACACAAAGCCTAGAAAGAATTAATTACAGAACAAAAAGACATAGATTCAATGAGTGATGCTGTAATTCTAGATTATTATCTTTACTGGGAAACAGTCATGATATAGGAGGTAATTTCTAGGAGACTTGCAGAAGCTCCATCCTTCCTCATGGGTCTGGGTCTACCCAACCAACATCAGCGCCTGACCCCTGCCCTTGCACATGGGTCCTTATTCTGCTTTTACTACCACCAACTGAAGAAGCCTTGGCTTGAAGATGAAACTGATTTTACCTTCACTTCATACCATCACAGAAGGCGCTCCACTGCATGAAAGATCTGGTTGTAAATACATTCCAAGGAGCCCCAGTTGAGAAAGGGGCTTAAATAAAAAGGCATGAAACACAGTTTTGATCATAAAACAAGCTTTATTTTGGAATAGTATTAAAAAGCAAGTCTCTTTTGGGGTTGGAAACCAACTCAGAATTTTAGCTAGGAACTCTCATGAGAATACAGAAAGTATACTGGGTCCAGAAGATACAGGACAAAGAGTCGTAGAAAAGAAAAAAAATATCAGCTGGAAAGACACTTGATGTTTGTTTTCTGTGAGGTTCTTGGGGCTGGGTCAGCAACAGCCCCCAGAGCCATAACAGCAGGGAACAGCTGGAGCAGGGATTCACACGACAGTAGGAGCTCTGATGTCTAGGCAGGTAGGAGACACGGGAGCCACAGTACAAACAGACTAGAGGGGAACACAGGGCAGAGCAATGGGGCAGCAGTTTAGAAGGCATTTGGGGAGGCATTTTAGGTACACTTTGGAGCCATTGGCCCTGCTGCTGGTTGTGCTGGCAGGATACCTCAGAAGTTCAGTAGAGCTGAGAGAGAAAACAAATGTGTTCACATCCCTTAAACTTTTAGTAGTACCTCTCCCACCCCATCTTTGCACCTCCACATGGAAACAATGAGTCGAGCTTTGAAAATATTTAAGAAGTCATCATGCATTAATAAGCTTCTGCTATGTTGATATTCACCTGCCACCATACCACTGTGGCATCTGATCCCATCAGATCTTGGAACCTAAGCAGGGTTGGGCTTGGCTAGTACTTTGATGGGAGCCCGCATGGGAACATCAGGGGCTGTGGGCTTGAGAGAAGGACCTGGCAACCCACTACCCTCCACCAGAAGAAAAGTCAGCCATTGAAAACCCTATGAATAACAGAGAAGCATTAACAATAGTGTTTTGCCTGTTGTATGTAGGGTAGCTGTGAGTCAGACACCGACTCAACAGCACCTAACAACAGCATGTTGATATTCACACTGAGAAAGGGGTTCTTCATTCAGCATCCCTGATGAATTCTGCATCTGAAGGTGGCCTTTACAGAATCTCATGAAACCTGGGACTCAGGAATAGAGGACACTTTCCAGGGACAAGGCAGCTTTAGGCAACGAGGCCCCAGGAGAAAGCTTACAGAGACTTGAGTATAACTGTTCTTACCCACCTGGTAAAAGAACCAGTTCCAGATTAAGGTCTGAGTCAAAGTTCTCTAGAAGCATTTTATTTCTACATTCCTATGTGGAGAAATTAACTTTACCTCAGTTCTAAACAGAGCAAATCCACTCTGCATACTTCTTCAAATGTCCCTTCTCACCTATTTCTCCTTTGAGGAGTCACCTGACCTGTTCAGCCTTCTCAGAGCTCACCTGGGCTCCCCAAAACTCTAGTTATAGATCCAAATATGTACATGTAGACAAGGTAGGGGTGGGTCAGACTGCATGAAAAGCTGGTCTCAAAGACATTTCATAGGAGCCCCAGATGTGGCTGTTAGGTGAGCCAGAGCCTTAGGAACAGCAGAAGACAGCATTGCACAAGCAGAGCAGGTGCTGGGTCATTCTTATCATTCACCTACCTTCTTGTCCTGACACTACAAAATGCAATTGGTCCTTCATCCATCTGCCCTGGAGGCCATGGGATCTCCAGCTTCCTTCTGCTGGGTTGAGAGGTCCTGACTGGCTGTTTCTCAGGGGAGAGTCCCTGGGATCAAGAGGTATTTCCCCAAGTCACTCTGACCCTATCTGTAGTGTCACATAATATAGCTATTGGCATTTCTGATCTGGGTCATCTAAAGGCATAAAGAAAATTGACTGTTTTGCAGAGACAAAAATCTTGCATGCAGGGAACAGAGTCATTGCTCTGTGTGAATTATTGTTATATTAAGATTCATATCCATCCTAAGATAAATGGCAATAATACGCATGTGCTGGCTAAGTGATAAAACCCAGCCATGGAGTTAATGTGTCCTCTAATGGAATTTGAATTGCATGAGGCCCCTAGAGCTCCCAGGATGCATCCTCTGCAGACCTACCTCCCCTTTGGCTTCTGTCCTGCCTCCCACTCAGCTCACCCTCCTCAGCTTGATTCTTTGAATGGGGCTGATTTCTCTCTGAGGGGCTAATCAGGGATTCTCCTGTGTCAGTGACTGGTGAGGGCCACAAGTGAGGGCAGCAGTAACCCTAAGCACCCCACTTTCACGGTTTCCCCCTAGCAGTAAGACCAAGACAGGTTTCTGCCTCCAGAGAGTGCCACAGCACACCAGCATGCAACTATGAGTCAACCTTTCATAACTGCTTTCTGAGAAGCCCGACCTGAATGCCAAACCTGCCCTTCCACTCAGATACACTGCAAGGCACATGGTCTTTATTGTTCTTAGAACCCATGCAGGTGGCACAGCAGATACAAATGTATGCATTTTTGTGTTGCAAGATACCCTTGTGATTCTGCCAAATGTACAACTGGTAAAGCTATAGCTCTGTTTCTAGACACCCAGGGATCCAACCACTGTCTCTAGGAGAGAAAGATATAGAAAAAAATAGAAGATAGGAGCCCAAACCATGGAACCAGACTGCTTGAGTTTGATTCCCTACCATGTTGTACCATGTGTGATCTTGAGCTTTTTAATTAACTTCTGTTACTTAGTTTTTGCATCTTTAAATGAAGATTATAATAGTACCTCTTTTGAAGCATTGTTATGAAAATAAAGTGAACTGATATTTATAAACTACTTAGGATATTGCCTGTTACATAGTACTATAAAAGCATTTTATATATAGATACACAAATGAAATTATTAGTTTCCAACTTAATATATTTTTTCTCTAACATATAGAACCTTGGTATTTCTAGGTTAGCAACGTTCCCAACTAAAAAATTATATATCATAGGTCTTTTGTCTACAGGGATAACTAATGAGATAAAATAGTGGCTAAGGCTTTGGAAGTCTGCAGCCATGGCACCCTGTCATGTGATCTCACCTGATCCATGAAGCTAAGCAAGGTCGAACCTGGTTAGTACTTGGATGGGAGACCACTTAGGAATACCAGGTGCTCCAGGCTAGGGAGAAGGACCTGGCAATCCACTCCTAAAACAACCCACCATTGAAAATCCTATGAATTGCAGAGAAGCACTGTCAATAGTGTCACCCATTAGGGCATGGCACAGAATCAGGGAGTGTTTCATTCTGTTGTACATAGGGCTGCCATTAATAGGGCCTGATTTGACAGCACCTAACAATAAAAACAAAGGCTTTGGAAAGCTCTTTCAGAAGGACCTGTCCCTCTTCCTTTCCAATATGGTGACTTTCATTTCTTTCTCTTGCCTACTTACTTTTACTAAGTCTTCTACTGCTGTGTTGAATAGAAGAAGTGAGAGTGAGTAATCTTCCCTTTTTCCTAATATTAGAGGAAAAGCTTTCAACTTTGAACTGTTGAGAATGATGTTGGCTGTGGTCTTGTCATTTATGGTTTTTATTGTGTTGAGGTGCACCTTCTGTGTCAGCTGGTTTGTGCATCACTATGGCAAAATACTTGACAGAAATAACTTATGAGAGGAAAAATTTACTGATGCTCAAGGTTTAGAGGATTTCAGTCCATAGAAGCAGGGCGGGCATGGCAGTGGGGCAGGCAGCAGGGCCTACAGCAAAGGACCTTTTATCATGGCAATCAGGAAACAGAGAGAACGTACCAGAACCAGGGGCCTAGGTAAAACCTCCAAAGTCCCACCCGCAGTGACTTACCTCTGCAATCTATGTCCCACCTCTAAAATTCCATGGCCTCCCAGGACAGCACCATCAGCTGGGGACCAAACATTCAAACACATGACTTTGGGGGACATTTTAGATTCAAATCATAACACCTTCTGTACCTAGTTAATTCAGTTTATTTTTATTTTTCTTTGTTTGTTGTTGTTTGGTGCTGTTAGGCACCATCAAATTGGTTCTGCCATATAGCAACCATATGTACAACAGACACAACACTCCTTGACACTATGCTACGCCCAGCACTATTGTCAGTGTTTCTCTGCTGTTCATGGAGTTTTCAATGTGGATTGTTTCAGGAGTGTATTGCCAAGTCTTTTTCCCTAGCCTGCAGCACCTGGTATTCCCAGGTGGTCTCCCATCCAAGTACTTACCAGGCCAACCTTGCTTAAACTTCCAAGATCAAGTGAGATCGGATGCCATGGTGCCCTGGTTACAGACATTTGTTTGTTTATGGTTTTTTGAAACAAGGGTCTTGCTGTATAGCCCAGATTGTCCTGAAACTCACTATGTAGACCAGGCTGTCCTTAAACTCATGCTGGTTCTCCTGCCTCAGCTTCCTGAGTGCTAAGATTACAGGTGTGCAACACCATACCTAGCTTTTGTTCCATTCATTTTTCTTATCATGAAAGGATTTTGAATTTTGTCAAATGCTTTTCTGTATCTATAGAGGTGATTGTAATATTTTAAATCCTTCATTCTGTTAATGCAATGTATCACATTGATTTTTTCATGATAAATTTTTATTTGTAGATTATACTTCAATAAAGTTGAGGAAAAATGACCTGTTGGATTCCCTCTGCTATCTTTTCATTTCTTCTTCCTTTGAAGAAAGACATGATGATTGAATATCATGTATCCTGAGATAGCCAGAACTAAGAACAAACAGACAGAAAGGTGAAAAGAGCTGGGCACAGGCACATACACACATACACACACACACACACAGAGAGAGAGAGAGAGAGAGAGAGAGAGAGAGAGAGATTATAAAACTAAGTGAACTTACAAGAGTGTACCAAGTCCATGATCAATGGGAATAAGAACTATTCTCATCAAAAGAGTAGCCTAAGGTCTTACAGTCCAGAGGAGGGAGGTTTAGTCTAGAGGAGGGAGGTTCAGTAAACATTCTTACTTAAAAAAGAAATTGAGAAAGGTCTTCCTTAGCCTTCCAATGCTTTTTACACCTTTCTTGACACACTAACTTAGATCACCTATTTTATTCCCTTGTAAAATGAGTTATGGTAATTGTTTGTTTAATCATCTGTCTTTTCAGGGAGACTATTGTATTAATCATGTTTTTTTCTTTTCTGCAACTTCTGTTTTGAACTATTTTTAGCAGGGAGGGAGAGCTTGCTGGCTGGAGAGAGACTTTTCTTCCTAGGAAAAACTAATTCCTAGAGATACTACACAACTTGTAGATGGCTTTGCCTTTCATATATAAATCCAGGGTTCCCAAGTCCATTCCCCCAACTGCCTCCTTTACCTGACTCTCACACCTGCCCAAAGAAAATAAATAAATAAATGAATAAATAAATAAATAAATAAATAAATAAAATCTAAATTTCTAAACATTTTTCAGGTGATTTTTTTCGCATTTATTCTCATGACATGATAACATGTGAGTCCTAGGTATATAGTCTTTGTCAATATTAACCCTACTTTTAATTATGTCTTCAATCTGTTGTTTACAACTGTCCCATGCCCACTTGCTGAAGTTTCTGCAGATGTCCTCATTAGGTCCTCTACTGACCATTTCCTCAGGAAGAGTTTAACAAGACAAAACCACCGAGCTGTTAAAAGTTTAGTTGTCTGTCTCTAGTATTTTCCACTTGAGTGAGAGCTAAGCTGAATCCACATTCCTTAGCTCATACTTCCTCCCCTGAAAATATCTCATAGGTATTTTTCCATGTCTTCTGGCATGGAGGGTTGCTATGGAGAAGACAATTTTCTTTCCCTAACAGTGACTTCATCTTTTTGTCTGGCTGACTAGAAGTTTTTTTTTTAAGTGTAACAATTTTACTAGGACATATTTCACTGCCTTAACATAGTGTGCATCTTCAAATTAGGCTGATCCTCTTGTATTTTTTTAAAAAGTTTAGAACTACAGTTTATAATATTTGCTTTCTTTTCTTTTTAGTTTAATTCTTTTTTCTTTTCTTTTTTTTATTAGTTTTTAAGGTACAACTTAATGGGTCTCATTATGACATTTGGGGACCCTAACAAATCCACGAAAAGGGCCTTTCTAGTTGGAGTGTGAGGCTCACATCACACTAGATTCCCAGAGTTGGATGCTCAGAACTGACATCACTCAGAGCATGCCCTAGATTAAATACAACTGGAGGGAACACATGACCACACACTCTTCTTTTCTCTCTTGGGAAGCCCACATCGGAGTCTTGGATGCCTCTCTCTCTGCCTCTCTGCCTCTCTCTCTCTCTCTCTCTCTCTCTCTCTCTCTCTCTGCCTGCACATATTCTAAACTGTGTACTTAAATTCTAAAATGTGTACTTAATAAACTCTATAATGTTGTTTCACTTTCTCTGAGTCATCTCAAAATTCTTTTCTGTGATGAAGCCAAGGACCCTATTTAACCTGGACAGAGATCCCAACTAGGGGAACTCCTCAGACTAGGCGGCCATGCTGAACTGCATCCTTCTGCTGAACCAACAGTGACAAAAGAACTTGAAAAAGACACAAGCAGATGGAATGACCTCCCTTGCTCATGGTTTAGAAGAATAAACATTATGAAAAAGGCTACAAGACCAAAAGTGATCTACAGTTTCAATGCAATCCCAGTCAAAACTCCAGTGATATACTTCACAGAAATAGAAAAAAATCCTAAAATATAAATGGAAGCACAAAAGACCCCCAATGGCCAAAGCAATCCTAAGCAGAAAGAAATACATGAAGACATCACAATACCTGACACCATATTATATTATTAGGTGATAGTAACAATAACAGCTTGGTACTGGCACAAAAATAGGCATGAAGATCAATGGAATAAAATAATAGACCCAGATATAAACCCACACAGTTACAGCCACCTGATCTTTGATAAAAGTATCAAAATCACACATTGGACAAAAGATAGTTTCTTCAACAAATGGTGCTGGGAAAACTGAATATCCACATGTAGAATGAGAGTAGATCCATATCTCTCACTCTGCACAAATATTAATTCAAAAAGGATCAAAGTTTTAATATAACCCTGGAAACTTTGAAATAATTAGAAGAAAATGTAGGAACCACACTTCAGCACATAGGCATAGGCAAATATTTCCTTAAAAGAACTCTAATAGCCCAGGAAATAGTACCAAGATTTGACAAATGGGATTACATGAAATTAAAGAGCTTCCACATAGCAAACAGAGAATAATCAATGGAGTAAAAGAAGAGCCCACAGAATGGGAGAACATCTCTGCCAAATGCACATCTAACAGGGGGATTTATATATATATACATATATATATGGGCTGGGATTTGGCTCAGTTGGTAGAGAGCTGTGCTGCAGTCTCTGAGGTCCCGAGTTCAATTCCCAGTACCACAAAAATGGGAGAAGGGCCTGGCAATCCACTCCCAAGGCAATCCCGAAACATTCAGCCATTAAAAACCCTATGAGGGTCGCTATGAGTCGGATACCGACTCGATGGCACCTAACAATAACAACATATATATATATATATATATATATGTATATGTACATACACACACACACATACACACACATACACACACATATACATCCACAATTGCATATATATAATTGTGTGTATATATAGCTACATATATAATTGTGTATATATATACATATATAATTGTATGTATCTAAGATTGGAAAATACAAGAGGACTTATCTGTTATCTGGAGGGCAGGAGATTAGTAGGAGGGAGAGGAGTTTAGTGGAGGGTAGGGGAAGTGAGATAAGGGGCTGATGAGGGAGTCAAGTGCAAACTACATGATGTAACTGTATGAAAATTCCATGATGAAACTCATACTGTATGTAAATCAAATCTAAAAATTAAATACATAAAATAATTTAAAAACCCTCCACCTTTGCTTCATACTTACTTGCCATGAAATTCTTTCCTGCATCATACGTCAAGAACCCAGGCTCCATTTGAGTAGAGGTCTCAGGAAAGAACTTCTTAGGCTGTTACTGCAGGCAGTGTCGGGCCATGTCTCCCACTGTTGCTGATGCTTCTTCCTGAGGTCTGCAGATCTAGGCTGCCCTGAACAATTGCAGGGCCTCACAGACACCTCCAGCTCAGTCTCAGTCCTGTTCATAGATATCCCTGCTCTGGGTGAGTAATCACAGGTGATTTCTGAGAACTGCCATAGCCAGGCCCCTCCACCTGACTTCCTCTGTGGTCTGTCTCAGCTACCTGTGCAGGTGTCTGTGATAAGTCACTTTGGGCCACACTCACCTATCTCAGAGTCTGTGAGTTTCTTGGCATGTCAGTGTCCCTGAAGATGTAGTGTGTTTATTTGTGTGTAAGTACCTATGGGTGTGGGTCTCATGGTCCATTTTGCTTTGCGTGCTTTGCTTTCTTGGAGGAAAAGTGGTAAATTTCCATTATATTTTGATAAGAATAAAAAATGTTGCTAATATAAAATAAAGGAAAACAGCAAGATAAATATTGCATCCATGAATCCAAACATGTGGAGATGCCAATGCCCTGGGGCAAAGGCAGGAAATAAATTTGGCAAGTCACCTTGGGAATTTCCAAATATGTTGTTCTGAAAGAGGTGTGTACTGCATTTTGGAAGGTGCCAGAAGTTACTTCCTGGGGGAAAACCAGTGACTTTGTCTTACCTATGTAATTGATGACAACAGTGAAAAATATCTAAAGATGAAATGTTAGTGGAGGGGCTCCTTGACCTGGTGGATCTTGTTTGTCACACCTCTTTTTTTCTTTCTGCCTGGACCTCAGACAGTATGGTTGGAATCCCAGCACCCTGCTGCTCTGGCAATATTCCTAGATGGAAGTCAGAACTAAGACTGGAGGAGAAGACAAGGAAAAGGAACCCAGATGACATCATGGAGCTCCCAAAAAGCCCCAGACTATCCCTCTAACATTCAGTATATGAAATAAAAATAACCCTCTAGTTTATCTGAGCGTTATTATTTCAGCTTTCTGTTACTAGCAGCTAAACTGAACTTCTAAGGCAGACACACATGCAAATAGAAAAACCAGATATGATACAAATACAGGCATGCCCGAGCACATACCACATGTAGAAGAGGCAGATAAATAAAAGATCTCATTACAAAAGACCATGCAGCCGCAAGCAGCATTGGGAAAGAAACAGCAGTGGCTTTCATTTTTTAAGTGTCCTAACCACAAAAAATAACTTATACAAGTGAATGCATATGTTAATTAGCTTTACTCATCCATTCTGCAATGTATACATGCATCAAAACATCATATTGCACCACATAAATGTAGTTAGTATCAATTCAAAATAACAGGAACTGGAGGTATAGCTAGCGATAGGGCCCTTGCCTAGCATGCATAAGGCTGTGGGTTTGATACCCAGCCCCACAAACATAATAATTGGTAAATCATTAAATTATTATTGTTAAATTATTTTCAAAAGGAGAAGCAATACAAATAAGTGAATAAAGTTGCTTTAAAAGATAAAAAAGTCTCTATAGTTGGAATTTGGGTCTCCAACTCCTTTTAGACCTTCCCTGACCTCAAACTAACTTAAGTACTTTGTGAAGTATTCCTATACACACTCCTTAATATAACTGTTCAATATTCTGACCTTTCCACTGGTTGAAAAGCTTCATTTACAATACACAATGCCTATCCTTTAAGAAAGGTTTCCTGTGAAATCTATGAGCTCATATTCAGCCTCATAATAAGAGGACTTAATATTAAATAGATGCTATTTCATATCAATCAATCAATATATATTCAGTATAATCCTATTCAGAGAAGGACGTGGCAACTCACTCCCAAGGCAATCCCGAAACAATCTGCCATTGAAAACCCTATGAGGGTCGCTATGAGTTGGACAGGACTAGATGGCACCTAACAACAACAACATAATCCTATTTAAATTTGCAACTTTGTTTCTGTTTTTGTTTTCATACTAGGGGTTGAACCCAGGGCCTCCCTTATGCTAGGCAAGCACTCTACTACTGAGCTCTACCCTAACCCCATTTTTATTTCTTATTTTGAGGCAAGGTCTTCCTAAATTGGGCAGGCTGCCTCTGACCTTCAGTTCAGGATCCTCCTGTCTCTGCCTCTGAGTTGCTGGATTTCAGGCATGCTCAGTGGCATCCGGCACATTTTTTGGGGGGGGTTGTATATATTTAAGGTTTACTACAAAGAATTTTTAACAACTTTACTGTTATAACTCATATACCATACAATTTACCCACTGAAAGATTATAATTCAAGAGCTTTAAGGAATTGAGTGGGAGTCAAGATGGCGGACAGATAACATACGCCTTCTGTTCCGGAGCAATGGGAAGCCTCAATTAGGGGTTTAAAACTCAAATTGAATAAATAGAAACAGTGATAATTTAGTTTGAGAGATAGAGAATGAAACTAGGTGTACACTGAAATCAAGGATTAGGCTTCAGAGGAGCTACACAGTGGCCAGCAGCGGGATGGCCACCATTTCGCCATCACACAGACGGCAGATAGAATCCCAGAGACTTGGAGAGGACTTCGCGCACACGCACTCATGGGGCCCGGACCCAACACGGAGTGCAACCTTGGCAGCACACTTTCACCATGCCTTCGGGACACAGACTGCAGATCCTAGGTGAGTCAGCTTGAGGGGGCACACGGACGCCATCCATAGTGGCTGAGGAGCGAATGGGGAAGCCGGTGCCAGCGATCTGCATCTAGAGCTGAGACTCGGCTCCCTCCCTCCTGTTGCGGCGAGTCAGGTCTACGGTCTCAAACTCCACAGAAATATGGGCACACATATACATGGATCCCAGACACACCAGAGGTGAGCCCAAATCACCCCACTGTACTGTGGAGAAATCTGGGGTTTGTGGAGGCGACTGAGCCCTGCTCGGAAGGAAAGCTCCTTTTTGGCAGAGGCTAGCAGCACAGTTGGCCACAGGCAGAGCAGTTCCGAGCGCGATCACAGCACATGACAAAATCTGTTTCAGATTCCCTCTGGGTCAGCAGGAGAGCATCCTGCCCACAAGAGGATATGATCCTCCCAAGTGGGCGGAAAACCCTGCAATAAAAACTCCACGATAGCAGCCATATTCCCCCCATGCTCTAGGTTTTGGGGAGGAAATCTCTGATTTGGGGAATTGGCGCCCAATCTACATGGGACAGGGAGAACTCCAGGGAAGACCCCACAGGTTCCACTGCCTCTTGAACAATACAATAGTCACAGAATATTTCATGGAACAGTCTCTTTGGGCACTCAGGGCCCTAATTAAATCCAGGTTATTATGAAGAGTTTGGCTATATGGACCCAATAAGACCGACGGTTACTGCGGATTGTGTGGAAATACTGCCACCCTGAGCTCTGTTGGGAACATTGCACCCTGCATTATCGACTCCACCTGGTCGAACTGGGTGTAATCAGTTCAGACTCCACCTCCAAGAAAATATGTTTCTTCTGTTAACAGGGGTTAACCCAGGGTCTTCAGCCTGCTTCCTTTGTGGAGGCTGGACCAACACTCTGTGTCCCCAGCCCATATATTTTTTTGCTTTTTGAGGCAGGCTCTTGCTGGGCTGCATAGATCTCGGGCTTGCGACCCTCCTGCCCCTATCCCTCAAGCCGCAGGGATTCCAGGCATCCATCACTGCACCTGACTACAAGAGTTGTTATATGTATGTGGGAGCATCTATGTGTGAGGTCTAGAATTTTATTTTATTTTATATTTTATTCTATTTTTTCTTTTCTTTTTATTTTACTTTTTTATTTTTTATTTTATTTTTATTTTATTATTATTATAAATTTTTTTCCTATGGGGATTTGAATTCAGGGTTCTGTGCCTGCCTGTCTGGTAGGTGCTGGACTGCCACGCTGCACCCCAGGACCCTTTTTTTGCCTTTTTTTTTTTTTTTTTTTTTTTTTTTTTTTTTTTTTTTTTTTTTTTTTTTTTTTTTTTTTTTTTTTTTTTTTTTTTTTTTTTTTTT
>VMDO01010211.1:58356-72897 GCA_007922755.1 Pedetes capensis | reverse complement strand
TCCCCCTCCCCCCTCCTCTTCAACTCTACTTGCTTCCATCTCCGCCGTCTTCCCCGTATCCCCTCCCAGCCATCCTCCGCCCCCCGCCCCTCCAGCCGCGTCCTCCCGGGCTCGGTGAGGAACTGTTCCTGGAGGAGCCGCGGGACGCCAAAACCAGCCAATGGGAAGCGGCGAGACGCGGAGATTGGCACGGAGGATTGGAAGGTCGGTGGGAAGGAGAGCTGCCGGGCCGGGCTGTCAATCAAAGTAACGTGGGGCTTGCTGGGGAGCGCGCGGGCGCGCACGAGCAGGAGGGACCTGCAAGCGTGCGGCGGAGAAAGCCGGGGGCTCGAGTTTGTAGAAATCCTGCCACTTGGTCACTTTTCTCTTTAATGAAAATCCTCAGATCTCAGTGAAAGTAACTCAGACTAACCGCGTGGTTTCTTATCGGGGTAGAGCGGGGGGCGCTTAGTCATTCACACAAGGTGCGTTTTTCGGTGTTGGCCTGATGCTATTCTTTGAAAGTGGGGTTGCATTAAAAATTTTCCCTGAGGTTTATTTTTCCTTGCGCAGCCTTTTCTCGGATGCACGAGAAGTGGACTATGCACTTGATAGAAAATGCATAAGTGAACAACGCATTGGTTGGCATTTGTACACTAGCGGCATAAGACTTGTCTGTAAATCTTGTCTATAATGCCCGCCTGCTCCACCTACCCCCTTTGCACCCAAGGTGGCAGAATTCGGGTTCTATTCAAGGATTTGAAACCACTTTTCGAAAAGGTCAGCCTGTCTTGGTTTGGTGGGAAGGTTCCCCAAGGTGTCGCCAGAGTGTCCCAAGCGCAGTTGAGATGATTTTGCCTGAGGCAAGAAATCCCGGATCCTAGTCTTAAATGTGTAACTTCGCTGTGTTGAGAGAGGAGATGTTGGCTCAGGGTTTTAGTAGCCTCTCAAGTAGAGCAGGAGCCTGTTGTATTCCTAGGAACAAAGAGAAACAATGGAATGAACCAGCATTGAGACCTGAAAAACCTGTCCCGCCCACTCCACCCCCATAGTTTGGGTGGTACCCTTAGCTGAGTAAGCAGGTGAGTGGGAAGAGTTGGATAAATGACGTGGGTAAGGTTCTTTGATGAGACTTGAGTTAAAAGGGATTTTGAGAGTTTAAATAGCGGAGACCTCTATAACTCACATTGACAGTCTCCAGTTTTTGTCTGTTTCTCCAAATACACCACACAGCAGAAAACCTTCGTTATTGCCCCCAAATAGTCTTCTTTGAAGAACAGTTCAGTGCAGCTCTTTTCACGTGAACAGCGTGTGAATGGTGCTGTTTTAGCCAAAGGGTGGTAACTTCTTCCATAAGAAAGGTGCACGTTTGATATGCATTCATCTTATGTTGGAACCTTGTTAACAAGTTTTGAGTATTAATACCTCCCCCATTCCGATTATTTCACCTTCTAAAGACTTATGGGAAGCACCTTATGTAAAGATGCATTTCATCTGGAGATTTGCTTTTATAGAGATCTTTTTTTTTTTTGAAATATTAAAAAATCATTTTACATAATATATTTCACTGTTGGAGTTTTTAAATATGTATGATATTGATTTGTCTATAATTGCATCAATCCCAAATATCAATTATAAATGAAAAGTAAAAAAGAGCAATTTTAACCAATCTGAAAGCTATAGTAAATTCTTAAGTAAGTGTGGCATGGTAGCATTGTGGTATTCTCATTAAGTGGCATTGGGAAAGGTTACGCAATCATTTTATTTTACTAACATGGAGAATGAAAAGGAAGGAAGCACCCCCTCTCTTGGTTAAACCTGGTGATGATAAGAGCAGCCTTGCTCCACATTCAGGACTTTTGGGAATCTTCTGATCTGTGAACAACTACTATGTTCCTTGAAATCATTATCCAGTGATCAGGCCGCATATAGCAATCTGTGCTAGGTATCCCATAACCACCTCTGGGACTGGGTAGGAAATGCTTGGATGGCACACTTACATGTTTGTACACGCACTGAGACTACTCCCTGGCATCCCTATGCTTTCCCTGGTAGATAGACCTTGACTAACTGGCATCCACTGCTAATTAAACAGAAAACTTTAAATGGTTCTTGTTGTTAGGTGCCATGGAATCAGATCCAACTCATAGCAACCCTGTATACAGCAAATGAAACAGTCCTCGACACTATGCCATGCCTGGCAGTATATCAGTGTTTCTCTACTCTTCATGGGGTTTTCAGTGGCTGATTGTTTTTTGGGAGTGGACTGCCAGGTCCTTCTCCCAAGCCCACAGCACCTGGTGTTCACAGGTGGTCTCCCTCCCAAATACTAATCAGGCCTGACGTGCTTAGCTCCAGAGATGTCAGGATTGGATGCCAGGGTGGTACGGCTGCAGACTTTGTCTTTAGTCTCCGATAACTGTTCACAGAAAATGCATCCAGTCACCATATTTCCCAGTTTAGTATGAGTAAAAATCTTACCAATAGAATTTGAAAATAGTCCAAGAGGCCTTCTGATTTCTTTTAAATGTAGTATGTGGAGAAAAGATAGTCCATAATGATTTTTAAATTGGCTGGCCTTTAATTGCATGTGTAAAGATGATTGGGTTTTGCAGGTTTCTTTCTCATTCAGAGCATCCTCTTTGAGAGTGGAAGAAAGTTCTGTCCTTTTGCAAGGTCATATTTCCTCCATGATTGTCATGCTGTAATAATTAAACTACAAAACTCATCAAACTGAATTACAAATGATGGTGTTTAAACAATCAAGTACCTTTAATCTTATGTTTTAAATAAATAATATATGTGCAGATTGCCTACAGCCTATTTAAAAGAAAATAATTCTACTCATGAAATCTATAATTTTAGTCATCTCTTTAAAGTCTGTTAACCATAATCTTCTTTAACATATTCACATGTCGGTGATGTTTTGCCATGGAATAATATTAAGTCCATCGCTTCCATAGGAAATTATTTCTGAGAAAAATGGTACCCCTTTCATCCTGCAAAAGAAAAAAAAAGATTGTCAAAATGTTTGTTTTATCTTGATGCATTTCTGGGTATATTTCCATTCATTTGTTGCTGATTATCAAGTTTTCAACTGATTAATAGCATATGTAATTAGAAAAACTAAATGTTATACAGTGTGATACTAGGTACAATAGGAAAATATGAGTGCTCATAGAAATTATGCATTTAAAAAATTTATTACTTTTTTCATATAAATGTGGCGGTTTTTAAAAGATCATTTTTGTCATTTTCTCTTCCTTTTAACTAAGAGTTATTACTCATGCATTTCCTCATTTGTTTTTTTTTAACTGAGAATTTTTTTAAACCTAAGAGTGTAGGGTTAAGAAGAAACTTTCCCAGCATTACTTTATAACCTTTTCTTCCCCCACCCCATTACCAAAGAAAAGGACAGAATTGGTGTGGAGGTGGAAGAGAGAAGGAAAAAAAATCAGTAGCCGATCCATGCATCAGTAAAACCTCAAATAAAATCACATCCAAAGAATCTCTTGTGGTTTCACACAATATGGTAAAATTAGAGATTGCAGGAAACCAACTAAATTAAACTGGGAGCATTTGAAGAGAAACAAGCAGACTTTATGAAAATGACACATTGACCAGTGTGCTTTTTTTATCAACAATTTCTTTGTTAAGACACAGATCAAAGGAACCTGCATATGTTTTCATTTTGTTCTAACTAGAAAATTACATCCAGATGTTTAATAGGCATTTGGTTGGTTTTTCAGCATTGATTAGATATGTTGGTTCTGTTTGCTTACAAGTGTAGCGGGATCATTAGCTAATGCAAAGAAATGTTTGCTGTGAGTTGCTAATTAAGGCTTTTGGAAACTCTCCATGCTCAAGAACAATTTGTACAGTGGCCAGAAGAACTTGTGGGAGTTGGGGAAGTTGTTTTCCCATGTCTGGCAGGGTGGTGAGAAGCAGACAGGCCCATTCCCTAATCTCTCTTTGCCTAGGGGGATTGTGATGTGATCCCCAAGGATTGGAGTACAAATAAATTAGGAAGAGACCACACAGGCACTCTCAAACATAGAGATAAATGTGCTCTTTCTGAAATCACCACTGAGCTGTCTTTGGGGGTGAGGGGGAGTGGAACATCTAAAATGCTGAACATTAATGTGTGGAAGATGCTTGGTGCTAATGTTATCAAATACACAGCATTTTTAAGTATACTTTAGAGACAGATGGGAAAACCCTTTATGATAAATGAGTGTACTTGAATTCATTACTGTAGTACTTATAATTAAAAATGTCTCTTTTGCAATTTCAGTACATTTTCAGGGTACAAGAGACCAAGCTTGGAATGGGAAGGCTGGTGATAGTGAAAGGAGGGAAGAAGGGGAATTTTGGAGACACAGATGAGCCTGGGAAGACATACGATATTTACTTTTACAGCCTACCCATTTGTTTATCTTGTTAAAGTCCCCAAACTTGTAGGAGATAAGCCATTCACTCGGTAGCCAAATAAACTGTTTGAGAGTTTGAGGCACCAGGCAGCTGAACTTCTTAGCTGGCCAATCATGTTTTTTAAAATGCTTGACTGTGTCTGTGGCCTACAGAACACCACTTCAGCCAGGCATAAACTTTTGCTTATTTAGGTCTACATTTCCAGAGAGGTACCAACCCAAAATAGGATGTGTTTGTAAGCAGTCATGAAAGTACAGCTATAAATGCTATTGTGCCAGGTTCTTTTACATATTGATGCTCCTTTTAAGCCTGTGTACCTCGAATGCACATGGATGGCATATTGCTATATGTTAATGTAGTCCAGATTAATTTGAAAGCTACACATCAATAAAATAGATTGATGATTAGATTCTTTGAAATAGTTCAATCAGAAGGACTTCCAGTCAGAGCTTTCCATGTCCACCCAGCAAGATGCCCTGGAATAGCAAAACTGGTGTTAGGGGACCTGATCAAATACTACCTGGAGTTCAGATCACAATAATGTGTCTCAGTGAAGGTACCACCACCTGCAATCCCCTCCCCCACTTTTGGAATCCATTGTAAAGTCTGGTAGAAGTTAGGATAATATATATATTTTTTTATTCTTTCAGTTTAGTAAGACAGAAGCTAAAAGGCTTTTGGTAGACAAAAGTAGCCAAAGGAAGCACCTTTGATGCTTCTTCATATTCACAAAACAAGAGCAGACCTTGGCACCTTGAAGTTCTCTATAATGACCTACCATTGCTGCAGGCCAAGGAATTGCTAAGAAATCAACATTACATTGAGATACTTTCCCTTGGACCTTACAAGCTTTTTGTTTGGCAGAATCATTTAAGTAATATTTTCTTCCTGAGGCTAGCAAGGTCTTTGAAGGGTTAAAGCTTGAGCTCAACTTGTCAGTGATTTCTGGGTGTTTTTGAAGGCAGGTTGGTTCTGGGGATGGGAAAAGCACTGGCAAGTATATATTCCAGATACCTTCATGTTTCTAAAATGGAAAGTCTAGGCCTAGGTGAACAAGTTAAATGGCGTGGATACCTTATCTTGGGACACTCTACAAGACAACCAACCATATTGGGCTCTTTAAAAAGTCATTGTCATCTCAGAGTGCGTGCTCAGGGCTTCTCTAGCATGATGCAAGCCCAGGGTTTGATCCCTAGCACCAAAAAGCAAAAAAATAACAAATACAAATAAAAAACCTTCAGTGTCATAAGACAGAGTGGAAGGAAGGGAAGGGAAGGGAAGGTGCCATTGAGACAGGTCCAACTCATAGTCATGTACAACAGAACAAAACACTCTCTGCACTGCCATGCCCGACACTGTCAGTGCTTCTCTGATACTCATAGGATTTTCAATGGCTGATTATTTCATGATTGCTTCAAGATTGGATTGCCACATCCTTTTCCCGTTTTTGTGGTGCTGGGAATCGAACTCAGGGCCTCAGCACAGAGTTGCACTCTACCAACTAAGCTAAACAGTTCCTAAAAACAAAGACATACAATGAAATTGCAAAGTGTGAATCTTCCTGGCTCCTGGATTAAAAAAAAAAAAACAAAACATGAAATGTGTTATAGGCAATTTTAATGTGGACTAGATAATAGATTGGGAGAAGGACCTGGCATCCCCCTCCCAAAAATCAATCTGCCATTGAAAACCCTATGAACATCAGAGAAGCACTGACTATAGTGTTTCCCCTGTTGTACAGAGGGTCGCTATAAGTCAGATACTGACTCGACGGCACCTAACAACAACAACAAGATATTAGGTAATACCTAATTATGGTTCTTTTGTTATATGAAAATATTGTGGTTATGTTGTTGTTAGGTGCCATCGAGTCAGTATCCGACTCATAGCGATCCTCATAGGGTTTTCAATGGCTGACAGTTTCGGGATTGCCTTAGGGAGTGGATTACCAGGTCCTGCTCCCATTTTTGCGGTGCTGGGAATTGAACTCGGGACCTCAGAGACTGCAGCGCAGCACTCTACCCGCTGAGCTAAATCGCAGCCCAGGCACTTAGGAGGTTGTTACTCTGAGAAGATGAATGGCAGAGCATGCCACTTCAGATAACAGCTGTAACTGCAAATAGAAAGTGTATCTAGCCAGGTGAGATGGTTGTTGTCCTTAAATGCTGTCAAATCATGCTTTAAACCTATAATCCCAGCAACTAGAAAGAATGAGGCAGGAGGATTTCCAGTTTGAAGCCAAAGGCTCCTGTGCAACTTAGCAAGACCTTGTCTCAAAATGAAATAATTAGAAAGGATTTAGGGATACAACTCAGTGGTGGAGCACTTGTCTAGCATGGGAGAGGCCTTAGATTCAACCTCACAGCACTGGGATTGGGGTGCAGGTCAGGAGTGGACAACGACAGAGAAAAAAGGATGTCTAGATTGAGAAAGAGAAAGCAAATTTGGCAACATGCTTACAGTTGTAGAATTTAGGCATACAGCCTACAGCTATTCATTTTATTATTCTTTCTCATCTTTCCTTCCTTCCTTCCTTTTCTTTCTTTTCCCTCCCTCCTTCTCCCTTCCCTTCTTTCTTTCCTTCTTTCTTTCTTTCTTTTGAAGTACTGAGAGATTGAACCCAGGGCCTCATTAGGCAAATGCTCTACCATTGAGCTGTACCACCCCCTTTTTTTTTTCTTTTTCCTTTTTTTTTTAGACAAGGTCTCACTAAGTTGAACAGGCTGCCTCTGACCTTGAACTCACCATCCTCCTGCCTCAACCTCCTGAATCTCTGGCATGTGCCCTGGCACCCAACTCCTTCATTTTATGAGTTAGACATTTTTCATGATCAGCCAGGGGTGGTGGTGCACACCTGTAATCCCAGCGACTTGGGAGGCGGAGGCAGGTGGATCACAAGTTCGAGATTAGAGGCAGGCTGCATAATTTAGTGAGACCCTGTCTCAAAAATGGGATGAGGGTGCACCTCAGTGGTGCAGCACTTGCAAAGTATGCAAGCGCAAGGCCCTGAGTTCAACCTCCAGTACTGGGAAAAAATTAAAATTCGTGATAAAAAGTTTAGGAAAACAATTTGATGTTCATTGTCTACATCATTTTTTCATGTGTCAAATAGCATTCACTTCAAAATTTAAAAATTGACAGAATGTTTCCAATAAAATACATATGTGTGTATGTGTATGTGTGTATATATATATGCACACACACACACACACACACACACACACACACACACACGAACAAGTGATTCTTTTTCCTGATCATGAAGAAAACTCTTGTAAAGTATTACCCAGCATCTTTGGTCTGGATCTCTGAATACTTTTATTTTATCCTTCTATTTAGTTTTTTGTCTTTTCCTAATGTCCATTAGTTATCAATTAGTATAAAATGGAAATCTTTAAATATATTGGGCATTACATTAATAATCCTCTAATGCATCTTTTTGTGGACCATTAAGCTCAGAATCACTAGAAAATCTACTATAATATAAAGAGCAAAACTGTTTATATGCTAAGAATAAAGCAGTAGCAAATAAATTTTAATTTTGGTTATGAATAGGTATTCTGCTAGCTTTTTTACCACTTGAGCTCAGCAGTGAAACTTATAAATTATTGGTTTTTCTAAGTTTTCTTAATATTTTGGAATATGATGCTGATAGAGATTATTGTACTATATACTAAATTTTAAATATTAGTCTTGAAAAGAATAGTTCTAAATCTTGAAACCCAATGTTAGCCTCACCCAAAATCCCAGAGGCTCATAGTTGTCCCTCTGTATTCTTGGGGGATTGGTTCTAGGACTCCCTATTGTTGTTGTTAGGTGTCGTCAAGTTAGTATCCGACTCATAGCGACCCTCCTAGGGTTTTCAATGGCTAACTGTTTCGGGATTTCCTTGGCAGTGGATTGCCAGGTCCTTCTCCCATTTTTGCGGTTCTGGGAATTGAACTCGGGACCTGAGAGACTGGAGTGCAGTGCTCTACCAACTGAGCTAAATCCCAGCCCTTTGTACAATAGGACTCCATATACATACCTAAATTCACAGATGCTCAGTTCTCTTATGTATAATGACATAGTGCTTGTATGTAACCTGTATATTTTAAATCATCTCTAGATTACTCATAATACGTAATACAATATGAATGCTATGGAAATAGTTGCTCTGCTGTATTATTTAGGGAAAAATGACAAGACAGCATCTGTACATGTTAGTACAGATAAAGTATCTCGTTTTCTGAATATTTTGATCCACATTTGTTTGAATCCATTGGTACAGAACGTACGTGAATATGGAGTGCCCACTGTATTTGTGATGTGTTGATAAATAACTTTCTAGAAAAGCCATGAAAAGTGAGAAGACATAACCTGAGAGTGGACCATTGGGGTGCTCCATCCATTTCATTTTAGGTATTTGTTGTTGTTGTTGTTAGGTGCTGTTGAGTCAGTCCTGTCTTTAGGTATTTAGATGCTTTTCTTTTTCCTGTCTCCATTATGTTTATTGAAGGAAAAACTTTGGCATTAATAAACAGATTCTAGTTTGCACATGAAAAGATTAAATTTGCAAATTGTAATGAAAAACTTGATTGCCTTAAAGGAAGATAAATATGGAAACATAGGGAAACCTGGACATTTCACACGCAGTGACTAATAAGTTCTACCAGGATTTCTGGCCACCACCATATAACTAATGACTACGTAAAATGAAAATAATAAAAAAGAACTTATGTTTCACCATGACAGAAATAGCCCCAAGGGAACAGAATCACCATTCTGGTTTTCTCCGTTTGCAGCATTCACTCCAAGAAGAACTGGCAAGTTACAATTGGCACTTGGAAAAGTGTTACAAAACACTGACAAGTATTAGAGAAATGTTGATTAATGTAAACAGCTTGCCTCAAGGAATTGTACCTTTCTTAAGAAAAGTGGTTTTCCAATTAGCATTTCCATGGAGACACTATCTGCAGGGAACTCCAGGGAATGTTTCAGGAGAAGGTATTTGCCTTTGCTGGAGAAAGGGGTTGTCATATTTACCTCTTAAATTTCTGCAAAACAAACAAACCTGGTAGGTTCAAATGTAAATAGGTCTTAAAACAGGAAGGAAATTCTGACACATGCTCCAGTATGGATGAACCGTAAGGACATTATGCTAAGCAAAGTAAGCCAGTCACAAAAAGACAAAATAACCAAATAGTGTGTGCTTGCACTTACATGAGGTACCTACCTATAGTAGTCAAAATCACAGAGACAACATAGAATGGTGGTTGCCTGAGGCTGGGAGGAGGAAGTCTTGGGGAATAATGTTTCACAGGTATAGAGTTTCTGTTTTGCAACACGCAACTGTTCTGTGCTTGCAGCTGTAGCCCTGTGGCATCCTATCCCGTCAGATCTCAGAAAGCTAAGCAAGATCCCATCTGGTGAGTACTTAGATGGGAGACCACCTGGGAATACCAGATACTGTAGGCTTGGGAGAAGGACCTGGCCCACTCCCAAAAATCAATCTGCCATTGAAAACCCTATGAACACCAGAGAAGTACTGATAATAGTGTTTCCCCTGTTTTATGTAGGGTCACTGAGTTGGTTACTGACTCGACAGCACCTAACAACAACAACGACTGTTCTGTGGATGAATAGTGGTGACTGGTGATGGGTGCTCACCAATATGAATATACTCACTGCCACAGAACACTCGGAAATGGTTAAGATGGTAACTTTTATATTATGTATATTTTACCACGTTTTTGAGGAGAGTGCTAGAGATTGAACTCAGGGCCTCATGCATGCTAGGCAAGTAGTTTACCACTTAGCTATACCCAAAGCCCACTGCATTTTTTCCTAAAGGTAGTAGGATTCATTTTTTTTTCCCACACACCAGTTTAATTTTGGAGTCTCCTTCTATTGGTTTCCTAAACTCATGCATACCATTATTTTGTACCGAGCATCTACAATATGCCAGACACAGTTCTGAGTGCCTTCCTATTTCAACACCTCATTTGATCCTCACATCTTTGCTACTAGGTCAAACACTATTATTATCCCTATTTTACTGACAAGAAATCCAGGCCCAGAGTCCCATGTGGGAGAGCTAAGTTTCTAATCCTGGTGCTCTAGAGAACTCGCTAGCAGCTTCTAGTCACAACTGAGTACAGTAGTTCCCCCCACCCAGTGCCATTCCTTACTCTGTTTCTACATGCCCCATAAATCTCTTGATAGAAAAATGTGTTTTCTCATATGTATGTGGGTGTGTGCGTATGTGTGTGTGTGTGTGTGTGTGTGTGTGTATACACACCCAGAGATATATATATTTTTTTCTTTTATTTTTTTAAATAATTTTGCCTGCAAGCTGTTAAGATTTTTCTTGGGGTTTTGAGGTAAAGTTGATACTTTAAGAATTTATGTTCCTGCAAAGAGAACAAACAGCTGCCTCAGGGTTGGGGGACTGTCTGGCAGTGGAAAAATGCAGCCACCTTCACTTGTGTGCTTCCTGGCAGCACCCAATCCATACCACAAATTGCATTTCAATAAATAAAGGAAGGGCTCAGGAGCAGCTGAAGCAGATGAATGAGGGCGACTATAAGACTTAATGTCAAAGAAGATAGCGAAGCCACTGTCCTGATTTACAACTTTGCAAATGCTGCAATTAAAAAAAAAAGAGGAAATATAGTTCTGTGACTAATAACGTTCTGGAATGATCTTGATAACAGTAGACATGTAGTCTGGGTACTGATAACACATTTAGAAACATTTGGCCTCTTGAATGTAAAAGGATGTGTTTCTATCCTCCAAAGTCCTCTTGAAATCAATGGCTTTCAAACATCCTTGGCCATGAACCATATTAAGAACTACATTAAAAAAATTCTCAACCCAGTTCCCTCCCCACCCATCTCTCCCTCCCTTACACACACACACACACACACACACACACACACACACACACACACCCCACATGGGTTACAACCTATAATTTAAAAACCTTGCTTTAATTTATGCTGTACAAGTTTTCAATCTGATTTTTTTTAAATTTTATGATTATTCTATTAGGTGGAACATTGCTGTGAAAGAGAAATCAACCAAAGCAAACTTACGAGGGAGAGATTTATTGGGGGCTTAAGGCTGGAGGATTAGTCCACAATGGTGGTGGGGCAGGTCTGGCAGCAACAGCCTGTGACCTCACAGCATGGAAGATCAGAAAGCAGACAGGAGCCGAAAACCAGGGCTCCAAGTAAAAACCGCCAAAAGCCCACCCCCTCAGGGAGTCACTTCTGCAAAACTAGACACATCCCTCAGTTCCATAAGATCCCAGAACAGCGCGCCAAACCGGGACCAAGTGTTCAAACACGTGACCTTGGAGGGACCTTTAGATCCAAACCATAACATTGATTTTTTTCAATTTTATGAAGTGCTGGGGATGGAACCTAGGGCCTTACGCATGTTAAGCATGCATTCTGCCACTGACCTGCAGCCCCAGCCCTCAATCTGATTATTAACTCTCCAGTTTATGGGAGATCATTGCCCTCAGAACCATGTTCTCATGAAAAACCGCAACACAAGTCGGTCTATTCAATAACTTTAGGACAAATGACAGATTTTTCTTTACGATGGTTTCAAATCAGAAGTCACAATCTCTGCCAGCCTTCCTGAAGTTAATTTTCAATTCCAGTCAGTAGGGTCCAAAACTCTTCAAGACATTCCTAAACAGTTCTTTAGTTGCTTCTTTCTCTGCCTGGTCGTTTCTGCCACAAGTGTCCCCCTCTCCTCTCGGCATCCACCTTCCTGCCCACTCACACACCAAGCCTAGAGTGGTATAACCACCACCACCACAACAGAAGCACCGGGGCTGGAGGCAGAGGGCCCTGAAATGAAATACTCTTACTTCACAAATGACCTTTGCAAACCACTTCTCTCTGGGCCTCTTTTTCTTCGCCTTTAAAAAGAGGATAATAACATCTCTCAAGTTTGCTTGCAGCCAGAGAGATTAACCAAGTAAATCCCCCATGTGTCTGTCAGCTTGTCATGCTGTGGGGGCTTGTGTGTTGCTGTGAGGCTAAACTATGCCCCTGGTATTACAGAGACCAGCAGGGCCACCCATCGTCAACAGGTTTTCAACTGAGCTTCCAGACAAGACAGACTAGGGAGAAGGACCAACAGCCCTCTTCTGAAACAATTAACTATTGAAAACTCTATGAATGGCAGGGGCTGGGATTTGGCTCAGTGGGTAGTGTGCTGCACTGCAGTCTCTGAGGTCCCCAGTTCAATTCCCAGCACCACAAAAATGGGAGAAGGGCCTGGCAATCCACTCCCAAGGCAATCCCGAAGCACTCAGCCATTGAAATCTCTATGAGGGCGCTATGAGTCGGATATCGACTCGACGGCACCTAACAACAACAACATGAATGGCAGAGAAGCACTCTCAAATGCAGTGCCAGAAAATGAGCCCCGCAGGCTAGAAGGCATTCAAGAAACAACCAGGGAAGAGTTGCCTCCTCAAAGTACAGTCCAACTTAATGACAGGAATGGAGTAAAGCCCCTGAGACCTCGTTTTGCCCAGGTGGCACTACTCAAAATGAGAAGAAACATAGTATCTGCAACAATGGGCTCAAACATCAAAAGATCGTGTGCATGGCACAGTGTTGGGTAGTGTTTCAATCTGTTGTACATAGGGCCGCTATGAGTCAGACCCAACTTAATGGCACCTAACAACAACAATGCCTGCAGCCATAGCCCTGTGGCATCCAATCCCGTCAGATCTCGGAAGCTAAGCAGGGTCAGGCCTGCTTAGTACTTGGATGGGAGACCGCCTGGGAACACAAGGTGATGTAGGCTTGGGAGACGGACTTGGCAACTCACTCGCAAAAAATCCATCTGCCATTGAAAACCCTATGAGCAGCAGAGAAGCACTGACAATAGTGTTTCACCTATTGTATGTAGGTTCGCTGTGAGTCGGATTCCTACTGGATGGCACATAACAACAACAACAACAACAATAATCAACCTAGTAAAATACTTAACGCAGCTCTTGGCCTTGTTCCATGTTTCCCTTTCCCTTTTTTGCCTGGGGTATGTTGAAGACCCTTTTCTAGGTGAGCAAGAGCTGGGGAAATACCTCCCTTACTACAAGTCCATCCTGGCAACATGGGTCCCCAAAGTGTACTCTGTGGAACACTAGTCCAGTCACAGCTCATACTTTGGGGCCCAAGAAAGAGCTATCGTGGTGTTTCTCAGGCAGGATAAATGGACGTCAGGAAAGGCAGGAGTCAGTGACCTTGCATGCCTTCCCACCCCTACCATGTATAGCATGTTCCATACTCAAATCTTTTTGGAACTAGGAGTGAAAACTTGCAAACTTTGTGGGAGAAGGCTGTGTAAACAATAATAAGCAACATACAACAATTGTTTCAGGTGGCTAACTGCCCTGTATTGCCTATTTAGATAATATAATAAGAAAAAAAATGTGGCTAACCAGTGAGAGGTTAATGGAATTAGGTCTCAAATATGTTCTCCTTGAATGTCATGCCTTCTCACCTAATGAATATGAAGTTGTGCCTTAGGAAGACCTTGAGAAACAGATACAGAAATTAGGAAGTCAATTAGATACCAGCTGGACTCTTGAGAAATATGATCTTGTCTAGGGTTATTTTTGAACTGGGAACTTCCACTTTCCTCCTAAAGACTTTCGTTTCACATCTTCTGTTTTATTCATGATGGCTGAGGTCTCTCAAATCTGTGAATAAAGGTTACTGAGAATTGATGAGCCCTGGTTAAATAAGAATCCTGACAATCCCAAAACAGCCATTGAAAACCCTATGGGGGTTGCTGTGAGTCCAATATGACTGGATGGCACCTAACAACAATAGCTGTTGTGGATGTCTGTCTTCATTTGATGTGGAAGTCTTTCTTCATTTGAAAACTTTCTTTTGAAATCAGAATTCCTTTAGAAACATTAAACAAAATTTGTTACTGTCCTATGAATAGGATGGTACACATTAATGGGTTAAGGAAAAGTTCTATTTGAAAAGATACAGCAAAGCCTATCTTCATGCCATGAGCAGTGCCTAGCTCCCAGGGTAGGAGGGAAAGAGAAAGGAATAATGAAAAATGAAATCAATCTTTCTTTCTTTCTTTCTTTCTTTGTCTTTTTTT
>VMDO01010211.1:0-58256 GCA_007922755.1 Pedetes capensis | reverse complement strand
TAGGGGAGACTTCTACAGAATTTGCAGTCTGTCATTTGTTATTGAGTATCTTCAATTAAATCCTTTGAAATATACCCCTGTTTTTCAGTATGCATGTTACATGATAATACATTAGCAGGCATTAGGACAAGCATGGATTGGAAGGTCTATAATCATTAGGCAGATCCTATCACAATGATGTTTACTCCTTTCTATTATCCTTTGGGGTTGAATAAAGCAGCCAAGATGGTACTGGAGGAAAATGGGACAATGTTAATAGCAAGTAATTAATGTTGAGAATTTTTATTTGTGTTGAACAAGGAACCTGACGTTCCTTTTATAAGCCCTGTCATTCATATTGTGTGACAAAAATTCTAAAGAAATACTGCATTGTTCCACAATCTCAATAGATATCAGTAACAATCCCAACCTGGATTTAGTTTCACTGAGTTTAATTGAGTGGTCTGTACAGAAAGCAAAAGCAAAGCCAGGCATGTGCACATATATAATCCCAGCACTCAGGAGACTGAGGCAGGAGGATCGCAAGTTCAAGGCCAGCCTGGGCTCCATAGCAAGACCCTGTCTCAAAAAAAAAAAAAAAAAAAGTTCCACATGTAAAAGGACTGAGTGGATGGTGTGGAAACAGCATCTTCAACACTTGGCTTTAGGATCCAGAAAAGTGCAAATCATTTCTAATTTGCTAGTGATGGCCTCTAGCAAACCCTTATGAATGGAATGAAATTTACTTGGTGAAGCATTTGGTTCCTTCCTTCCATAAACCATAGCAAGTTTTCAGAAACTAATGCCCTATTCATCAGTCTCCAGCTATAGATCTCTCCCCATCCTTCTGTTATGTGTTGTTATTCAGTGCCATTGAGTGGGGTCTGACTCATAGGGACCCTATGCACAATAGAATGAAACACTCTTTGACACTGAGCCATGTCCAGCACTATTGTCAGTGCTTCTCTGCTCTTCATAGGGTTTTCAATGGCTGATTGTTTCGGGAGTAGGCTGTTAGGTCCTCCTCCAATTTTTGTGGTTCTGGGGATCAAACCCAGGGTCTCAGAGGGTGTAGAACAGCACTTTACCAACTGAACTAAACCCCAGCCCCCTCATCCTTCTAGAATGCATTATCCTGGGCTGCTGGTCCTTAGTGTGTAAACATTTTCTAATCCCTTACTTCTCAAGATTTAGCTGGCCCATATCCCATTTTCCAGAAGAAGGACTGTGTTAATGGAAATTAAAGTTTCAAAACCTAATCCATTTCAGGTAACAAGTTATTACCCAATATTTATATTTAGCTCTACCAAAACTACAGTTTTCTTTTGGGTATTGAAAACATAAGGAAATATATAAAAGTTACCCTCTTGGAGAACTTGGAGTATAGGCGGCAACTGTTATGGCTTGAGTATGAAATGTCCCCCACAGGCTCATGTGCTGAACATTTGGCCCCCAGCTGATGGTGCTATTTTGGAAGGTTCTGGAAACTTTAGGACGTGGAAGAAGCAGGTCACTGAGGGCGTGCCTTGGAAGGTTATATGTGGTCCCTGGTCCCATTCTTTATTGCTGCTTTTTGGCCATCATGAGGCGAACACCCTGTGCCATGTACTCCTGCTGCCATGATGTATTGTCTCACTACAGGCCCAGACACACAGAGTCAAGTAACCATGGACCGAACCCTCTGAAACCATGAACTTAAAGTAAGTCATTCCTCCCTTGAATTATTTATGTCAGGTGTTCTGTCTCAATGAGGTCTGATTAATATAGCAACCAAAACTTATATTTTAAATGATGAGTAATAATAAAATATAAGAGAGTTTTCCTTTAGTATCTTCAGGAGAATTGGTTCCATGATTCCTATTTGTAAAAACATCTGTGGATGTTCAAGTCTCTTATATAAAATGGCATAGTATTTGTATATACGTATCTTCTCATAACTTTTTTATTAATAAATGTTAGTGGGGTACAGAGTAGTAAGGCTTTTGCTATTTCCATTGTCCACCTATTACATCGTTTGTGGTTATACTTACATCACATTTTACATAATTTTATATATTTATTTATTAGTGCTGGGGTTTGAACCCAGGGTCTGGCACATGCTTAGCACACATTCTACCACTGAGCTGCTGTTACCCCCAGTCTCCTCCCATATACTTTAAATCAGAGGTCCCCACTGGCCATGTGCTAGTACCTGCTGTTGTTACATCTGTATTTACAACCATTCCCCATGGCTCACATTACAGCCTGAGCTCCACCTCCTCTCAGATTAACATCCCTCCCTCCCCAGTCCATAGAAAAATTGTCTTCTACAAAACTGGTCCCTAGTGCCAAAAAGGTTGGGGACTGGTGCTTTAAATAATCTGTAGATTACATTTACTATCTAATACAATGTAAATGCTATATAAATAGCTGTTCTCCTGTATTGTTTGGAAAATAATCATAAGAAAAAAGTCTATACATGTTCAGTGTAGATATAATTTTTTCTGAATATTTTCAATCCAAGAAAGCATGGTTGAATCTGCAGTGTAGAACCCATGTATATGGAGGGCCAACTGTATATGTTAAGTGTCAAATACATGCTCACATTCAGTGAGCCTTGTGAGAATTATTTAAGCCATGTGACTAGAGGTGGAGTCATGAAGGCCCTCAGTATTGCATGAGGGACTCAGATTTGTTTGGGTGACACTGACCCTTGATGCTGTGCTCCTGGTAGAGCACAACCAGATACTGACGTATTTCATCCTCTAATAAAAGTTAATTTTACTAGTAGAAAGTGGTTGTCATATCTACATTGTCTACAGTGAAAACCATGGTACATTTTTGAGAAAGATAATCTGTTGAGTTGGGCCTGGACAACCATTTCTGAGCTTTCCCAATAATATTTGTTTTCTATTTATTAATTCTTTCCAAATATACATTAGCACTGAAGGTATAAAAACTTATGGGATATCAGTTAGGTGTCATGGCACACCTGTAATCCCAGCACTGAGGAGCCTGAGACAGGAGGATCTTGGGTTTGAGGCCACCTTGGGCTATCTAGGGAGATCTTATCTCAAAAACAAAAACCAAACCAGAACAACACCAACAAAACTTTATGGGCTGTCATGTATATTGCAGAATGGTGTGTTGTTCAGTCATAATAAGGGATAAAATTCTGTCTTTTGTGGGAACATAGATAGAACTAGATATTATGTTAAGTGAAATAAGCGAGGGGCAGAGAGACAAGAGAATCATGTAGAATACTTAACTGTTATGGACCATTGACTTTTGAGAAATTCCAGTAGTCTCTGTTTTGTAGAAGCCTGGGGAAGGATCTAGAAAACGGGCTTATTGTGATTATGTTCAACCATTGGCACCCTGGGTCCATGTCTTGGTTGGTAGAGGAGAATGAGGGTGTCACTGCAGGTCCACTGAAGAGGCAGCCCCACTACACAGACCAGATGCTTATTGGAACTGAGTGGTGTTTAAACACAATACAACACTTGAATACAATAAATATGTAGGTAAGTATTTAAAACAGGAGCCATATCTCCAGTTTGTACTTAAGCACCTGTTCTTTTGCACAGTGAAACATTTGCAATTATTTGGTTTTTTGTTTTGCTTTGGTGCTAGGAATCGAATCCAGGGCCTTGTACATGCTAAGTCCATGCTATACTGCTGAGCTATACCCTTTGCATTTATGTTCTATGTTGGACATTCTGCTACAAAACAATGAAACAAAACACTGAGCACCTCAGAGTAGGAAAAAAAACAAAAGAAAAAAGATAAGTGTTGTGTATTCTCGCTCATGTGTGGAAGCTAAAAAGTTGATGCCATAGAAGTCAAGGTAGAAAGTAGAATAATGGTAATATTGATAGGAAGAGGAGAAAGAGGTGGGATAGAGGGAAATGCTATGGTTTGGATCTGGAATGTTCCCAAAGGCTCATGTTTTAAAGTCTTGGTCCCCAATTTGGCCCTGTTGGGACATGGTGTTGCCTTTGGGAGGTGGTGTAGTAAAAGGAAGTTAAGTCATTGGGTGTGTGCCCTTGAAGGGGATATTGGAACCCCAGGCCTTTCTCTCTGTCTCTCCTTGTTTCTAGGCCACCAAGAGGTGAATGAATAGCAGCAAAGCATGGACATAGTGCCGGGCATGGCACAGTGTTGGGGAGTGTTTTGTTCTGTTGTATATAGGGTCACCTTGAGTCCGGTGCAACTCGACAGCACCTAACAACAATAACTTGAGGGGAAGAGGTTTCCTTTGCCATGTACCATCAGAATGTACAGCTTTGCCACAGGCCCAAATGAACATGGACTGAAACCTCCAAAACTATACACCAAAATATTTCCTTCTTATAAGTTGATTTTCTCAGATATTTTGTCATAGCAATGGTTTGATAATGAGTATCAAAATACAATTGCATAGGAAGAATAAGTTCTACTGTTCCATAGCACAATAGGGTGACTACAGTTCATAACAATTTATTGTATGTATTATAAATAACTAGAAAATAGTAGCTTGAAGGTTCCCAACACATAGAAATGATAAATGTTTAGGGAGATGGGAATGCTAATTTAAACATTATACATTTTTACATGTATTGAGTTATCACACGGTACCCAATAAATAAGTACTCTCTCTCTCTTCTTCCCCTCTCTCTCTCTCTCTCTCTCTCTCTCTCTCTCTCTCTCTGTCTCACTCTCACTCTCTGTCCCTCTCCCCACCCCTTTCTTTGGTGCTGAGGAACAAACCCAGAGCCTCGTACACACTAAGGCCACACTCTGTCACTGACCTGAGCTGCACCCATAGCCCTACCACCTTTTGGACAGGTACAAGATTTATCACCTCTAACAGATCTGTTCTATTACCTGGCATCTTCTTCACATCCAGTCTTTAAGGAAATTGAAATGGCTTGAAGCAAGACTTGTTCTTTCCAAGGGCTTCTTGAACTTCTGGAGTTAGTTTTGGTGAGCAACTGTGAGCTTGACCGCAGGACAGAGAAAGGTATCCATGTTGGAGGGTGGGCCTGGTCATAGATTTAGAAGAGGGAATTTGTACTCCTTCCTATCACAAATGCTAAACTGTAGGAGCATCCTTTTGGCCCTCACACGTCTGCAACCTTCCTACCCATTTCCCCCTGATATATTAACCTGGGCCCCATTTGTCATTAAAGTTTAGAAACCATGTTCCAGCTTTCTCTTTCCTTCTTCCTGCCATCCTAAAGGTCCAGGCTTGCCTTTCTTGTGTATTCTGATGATATTTGTCTGAAGAGGCTAAGCAAGTGGAAAGCCTTGCTTAGGAGTCCTGGCCTTGGCTACATCTTCCTTTACAAACCAAGGATGTGCTGATTTTGAGAGGAGGTCTCAGTGGGAGCTGGTGATGGTACCTACTCAGAATTTGTCCTCTCTTCCAGGCAAGATCCCAGGAAGACTGGAGAGGTGAGTGATGAGAGCTGTACATGAGAGCTCTTCCCTGAGTCCCTAACACTAGCACAGTGTTGGACCATACTACTACTTTGGTATTAGCAACTGACACTACCTGGGGGAGAGGCCACGTCCCGTGGGACAGACTGGCTGTATCTTTGTCAATATTGAATCAACAGACATGAAGTGTTTCATCTTTTGTAACCCAATAATCCCATTGCTGGAACTATATGCAGGGAAAACAATTCACAGTAAGACATGATAATTGTAAGTCTGCCCAGTGCTCAAATCCCAATTTCTAAATACCATTATTCACTAAAAGGTACCAGAGCTCACTGGAGAAATAACTAATTCAGATCTGAGACAAGGAAGCCCCTGTTCCTTTTGTCAGAAAGTAAAATGGTGCTTGTAGAATGAGCGATTGAGTGGAGAAGTAGAAAACTACTCTTGATTGAGTTTGAGGTACTAGGGAGTTATGCACCTAAACATGTTCAGTGGGTGCTGCATAGACATTGGACACGAAGGTGGATTTATATACTCATGCAGATGTAGATACTGATACAGATATTAATATAGTACATGTGGATGATAGGGTCAAATTGTTCCTTGCATCACTTTGCAGAAAAATTATTTCAGATACTAAGAGAAAATACAGATTTCTGAATCATACCTCAGGGAACAAGGCAGATGCGTTTTGAAAATATATTCCCCAGATGATTTTTCAAACACATTAGTTTGAGAAATACCTATTTAAGAGATTCTGAAAATGCCAGGAGCCACTGTGGGAAACTGAGGAGGAGCAACAACAGTGGCTGTCACCTGCAGCATAGCGACTCTCACAGCCAGGACCCAGCATTTCACCAGGGAACTCTGTGAAAGGCTCAGAGGGCCAGAGGTTGCAAAGAAGGGAAGGTGTCACATGACAGAAGAAAATCGAGATAAATCTTCTCACCTGTTCACAAGACAGAGCACTTGGTATGTTTAAAAACAAAGAAAGAAAATAAAGAATTACTAGATTTGCCTACATGAATATTAGAATTTTCAGCATGTTTTAAAAAAGCCACAAAAGATTAAATGAGAAACCAGGAAATCTAGCAATATATGTGATCAATAAAGCAGTATCATTAATATATAAGATATGTATTTATTTATTTTTATTTTTTGAGATTAAGTCTCACTGTGTAGCCCAGCCTGGCCTGGAACTCACTATGTAGATGAGGTTGGCCTCGAACTCATGTCGATCCTCTAGCCTCAGTCTAGTGAGCTAGGATTACAGGTACACACCACCACCATGCCTTGCTATACAGCTTTTATGAACCATCCAGAAGACTGTTACTATCCCTAAATAAAAATAAGGAAATACACAAATGGGCAATTCCCGAAGAAAATATAATTGTGTATATCTGAAAAATTAATTTGAAATATTTATTAAAACAAAGATAAAATTCCATTTTTAGCTTTTCGAATTGGCAAATATTTTTACCAAAAGTATAGTACTATTTTGGCACAGAAAATCAGGGAAATGAGCAAATTCATCTATTGTTAGTAGAAATGTCTTTGGTATAAACATTCTTAAAGGCATTTGGAAGCCTCTATCAAAAGTTTTTTCTTCTTTTTATTTGTTGTTGTTGTTAGGTGCCGTCGAGTCGGTATCCAACTCATAGCAACCCTGTGTACAACAGGCGAAACAACTACTCTCAGTGCTTCTCTGCTATGCTTCTCTGCTATGCACAGGGTTTTCAATGGCAGATTGATTTTTGGGAGTGGGTTGCTAGGTCTGTCTCCCAAGCCGGCAGCACCTGGTGTTCCCAGGCGGTCTCCCATCCAAGAACTAACCAGGGCCGACCCTGCTTAGCTTCTGAGATCCGATGGGATCGGATGCCACAGGGCTAAGGCTGCAGGCATTTCTTTTTATTAGTGTATATTAATTGTACAAACAATAGGTTTCATTCTGACATTTTCATACATGTATCACCCCTTCCCCCTGTTGGTCCTTTTTTCCCAAATAGTCCCCTTTCTACTTTCATGTCTTTTTTTTTTTAAATCTAGATTGCACATATGAGAGAAAACGTGGATTTGTCTTTCTCAGTCTAGTTTATTTTGCTTAACATGTATATATTAGAATTTTTTTTTTCTTTCTTTCTTTTTTTTTTTCTGCGGTACTTGGGGTTGAACCCAGGGCCTCATGATAGCATACTTTGCAAGTGCTGGACCACTGAGCTGCACCTCCAGCCCTTTTTTTTTTTTACTTTTTAATACAGGATTTTGCTAAATTACGCAGGCTGCCTCTGGCCTCAAACTTGCGATCTTCCTGCCTCTGCCTCCCCAGTCTCTGGGAATACGGGCGTGTGCCACCATGCCTGGCTTGTATCAGGAAGTTTTAAAATACTTTTACCCTGTAAAAGTAATTCTGCTTCTAGGAATTTATCTGAGAGAGAGAGAGAGAGAGAGAGAGAGAGAGAGAGAGAGTGTGTGTGTGTGTGTGTGTGTGTGTGCGTGCGTGTGTGGTGCTAGGGATCAGACCCAGGGCCTTTCACATGCTAGACAAGTAGACAAGTGCTCTACCATTGAGCTACACCCCCAGCCCTTTACTTTTTTTTACAACGCTTGGCTTTTGGCAATCTTGTGCTTATCACCACAGCCAAGAAGTTTATGGAAGGGCAGGCCAGTGAGTGTTTCCCCACGCTAAGTTTTGAAAAAATATTCATTTCTTCATCATTGTAGACATACACCTTAATACAGACAACTATGTAAACATATCATATTGACTCCAGAAACTGTATTGGTCAAAGTACAACTAATTGGTAAGCTGTACTTCAGGTGTTTGGATTGTCTGTATAAAGATACCAGTGGTGCCGGGTGCAGTGGCGCACACCTGTAATCCCAGCGGCTCTGGAGGCAGAGGCAGGAGGATCGCAAGTTCGAGACCAGAGGCAGTCTGCGTAAATTAGCGAGACCCTGTCTCAAAAAGTGAAAAAAAAAAAAAATGGGCTGAGGGTGCAGCTCAGTGGTCCAGCATTTGCAGAGCATGCAAACGCGAGGCCCTGGGTTCAACCCCCAGTACCAAATTAAAAAAAAAAAAAAAAAAGATAGCAGTAGTTAGGAGAAAGCTGCTTTTCACATAGGTACATGGGCAATCTTAGACATTGATAAGTTGGCTGTTTTCCCCATTGCTTGAGAACAGCCACAGATTTACTCTTGGAAGTTAGGCCAACAAATCTCAGAATGCAAACAGAGTTAGAAACCTGCTCGTGCTTTTATTCCCTTCAAGGACTCATACAGCAAAATGCATTGCTTTGCAATTGTGCAGGAGGAAAAAAGAATAGGGAAAGAAAGAAGAAAAGAATTTGTTGGCTTTGTGTGCCAGTGGTTTGAGCGTAGGAAGATTTTTTTTCTTTTTTTGATCAAAAGTGGGATCATAATGGGTGTTCACAGTTGGCTTAGGCAACCTCTGAAAGCTTCGCTTGTCAGACAGCATGGGATAGAAGGACCCATTGTTTTCTGAATCTGAAGTTATCACTCTGCCCTTTATCCTTTCTTTTGGAGCTTTTAATGTTTGCTTGATCAGAATATTTTAATCCTTAATGTGGTGACTTGCTGTAATTTATCTCATTAAGCCTCTCCTACTTTCTTGTTTACATGACTAATATTATTGTGTTTTACAGAGCTTATACCAACAAGCCACTCCTTTGTCCCATTGTTTCAGCTCTAGGCCAAAAATCAACAAATGAAGTTTTATCTTTCCAATCTTGGGCCTCACCTACTTGTCATTCAGTTTGTATAGATTGCATAAAGAGCATGTTCCTTTGAAAACAAAGCAAGGATTCATTTTTATGACCTAAACGCAAACAGTTGCCTTTCTGGAAATGTCTTGGTCATCTCTTTTTATGAGTATAGACTGGCAAAGACTTACCTGAAGATGGGAGAAAAAAGGTATATGCTTCCTTATGGGCTAAAAGCCCAAAGTCCCCAAGCAATAATGCCTGCTGCCTAACTTGTATTTCTTTCATAGCACGTAGAATATCCTAGAAGCACAGAATCTTAGCACTGGAAGGATCCTGGAAAGTTTATCCCCTCCATACCCCTGCCCTTCAGCAGGTCGCACCAAAGCCAGAGAGAAGAGAATCCGTCTTGTTTTTAAACTCATGCAAAGCAGCTTCTTCTTTGGAACAGTTCCCTATTTGAAGTTATCAGGTCAGAAAATTCCTTTTCTAAAAATCCAGCCTAATAACAATGCTTTACTTGCCATTTCCTCAATCATTGTTTTTCTTTCTCTTTCTTCCTTTCCTATTTTTCCTTTCCTTCCTTTTTTTCCCTTTCCTTTCCTTTCTTTCTTTTCTTTTTCTCTACTGGGACTCTAACCCAGAGCCTGGCAAGTGCTGTACCACTGAGCTACCTGCCTAGCCCAACTATTCTTTTTCTTTTTTAGATTGAACATAATTTTTTGCCATCCTCAAGGAATCAACAATTCTTGTTTGGTTTTTGAGACAGAGTCTTGCTGTGTAGCAGAGGCTGGCCTCCAACTCATGATGCTCCTGCCTCAGCCTCCTGAGTGCTGAGACTTTAGAATTGGGCCACCAAGCCAGGCCATCAACAAAATTTAAAGAACGATAACTTCCTGTATACTTGTTGTTGTTGTTAGGTGCCATCGAGTCAGTATCCGACTCATAGCGACCCTCATAGGGTTTTCATTGGCTGACTGTTTCAGGATTGCCTTGGGAGTGGATTGCCAGGCCCTTCTCCCATTTTTGCGGTGCTGGGAATTGAACTCGGGACCTCAGAGACTGAAGTGCAGCGCTCTACCAGCTGAGCTAAATCCCAGCCCAAATAATAAGCTTATTATTGTTATTGTTATTAGTAGTAGTAGTTTGTTGTTGTTAGGTGCTGTCAAGTTGGTATCTGACTCATAGCGACCCTGACAGGGTTTTCAATGGCTGACTGTTTCGGGATTGCCTTGGGAGTGGATTGCCAGGCCCTTCTCCCATTTTTGGGCTACTGGGAATTGAACTCAGGACCTCAGAGACTGCAGTGCAGCGCTCTACCAACTAGTGTTTCTCAAACATTAGTTAATGTGCATCAGAATCACCTGAGGGCCTTACTGGTATTAAAACACAGAATATTGGACTCTACCCTGAGAATTTCAGATTCCCAAGGTCGAAGAAGTATTGGAGAATTTGTATTGCTAACAAGTTCCTAAGTGATGCTGATGATATTGGCCTAGGAACCCCACTCTGAGAACTGCTACTATAAAGCATAGTGGTAGGGACTCCCAATGACAGAAAAATGAGGCATTTAGTAGGCAGAAACAGGTGGGTGTGGCAGTGAATGCCTATAATTCCACCAATTCAGAAGGCTGAGGCAGGAGGATCCAAGGTTCTAGGACTGAGGTAGCCTGAACAACTTAACACAACCATGTTTCAAAAACTGAAAAAGGAGCTAAGGGTGCAGCTCAGTGATAGAGCACTTGCCTAGCATGGGAGAGGCCCTGGGTTCAACCTCTCAGTGCTGAGAATAAATGATACCAGAAATGAGAAGAGAACAGAGAACACTCCCCGCCCCCAGCCTTGTACATCCTTCTCTGTAGGGCTTTTCCACCAGGTTCACTCTGATTTCTTTCAATATCCTTTAAGTTAGTTGAACAGTTTGGCAGTTTCATAAAGGGAAATTTGTGGAGACATTGTTAGTTGTTGTTAGGTGCCATTGAGTTGGCGTCTGACTCATAGTGACCCAACATACAACAGGTGAAACACTATTGTCCATGCTTCTCTGCTATTATAGGGTTTTCAATGGCGGATTGAATTTTGGGAGGGAGTTGCCAAGTCCTTCTCCCAAGCCTACAGCACCTGGTATTCCCAGAGAGTCTCCCATCCAAGTACTAACCAGGCCTGACCCTGCTTAGCTTCCAGATATCTGACAGGATCAGATGCCGCAGTGCTATAGCTGCAAGCATGAAGACATTTTTGTTGTTGTTGTTAGGTAATGTTGAGTCGTCCTACTCATAGCAACCCTCATGGGGTTTTCAATGGCTGATTTTTTTTGGGGGGGGGGGATTGCCTCTGGAGTGGATTGCCACGTCCTTCTCCCGTGTGAAGACATTAGGCAAACGTAAAACCAAAATAAACAAGGACAATGCAGAAGTTGAGTCTTGAGGTAAACAAGCTAGATTTCTAGCTCATCTTTTTGTTAGCTATAGAGCCTTTTAGGCATTTACTTAACTTTTTGTGCCATATTTCCAGTACTTAAAGAGACTTAGTTCCCTAACAAGATCTTAGTCCAGCTTCTACTGACCCTTTATGAACTCAGCTTGTATCTGCTGACCCTTACACTTTCTGCTCCATTTATACAAACCTTCAGAACAACGTTGTCTTCCTTTCTGCCAGATGGCCTTGTACATAATATTTTCTCTCTCTGGACTAGTCATGCATCTCCCTGCTAATTAACGTTTGTTTGTTTGTTTGTTTGTTTTTGCAATACTTGGGGGTTTAACCCAGTGCATCGCACATGCTTTGCAAATGCCCTGTCTCTGAGCTGCACTCCCAGCCCATTTTTCTATTTTTGATATTGAGACAGGGTCTCACTAAGTTATGTAGGCTACCTCTGGCCTGGAAGTTGTGGTCCTCCTATCTCAGCCTCTGGAGTTGCTAGGATTAGAGGAGTGAGCCACCATCCTGGGCATTAATGAACATTTAAATTTAAGGCCTGCTCCTTCAGAGAAATCTCTGATCTTCCTAAGTAAAACATCTCTCCTCTTACGAGTTTTTTGTTTTTGTTTTTTTTAACTAGGCATTTTTACTTAATAGCACTTACTGGGTTGTTATTTGTGTAATTATTTGCTTAATGTGTGTCTCTCCAACTAGAACAGGGCTCAGCAAACTATAGCTCAGTCTGGCTTGAAGCCAGTTTCTGTAAATAAAGTTTTATTGGAACATAATCACGGCCACTTTTTAATGCACCTCCTGTGGCTCCTTTGGTACCACAGTGCAGAGTCCAGTCTTTGCAGTGAAGACTTCATGGTCCACAAAGCCTGAAATATGCACTCTCCTCACAGAAAACAAATGTCAATCCCTGTACAGTCTCCATGAAAGCAGGCTCTGTTTTTCCTTAGTAATTTTTTTGTTTGTGCTGGGGATCAAACCACACAGCCAAACCCAGTAAGTATCTATAAAAAATAAATTCAAAAGCCAGGTGCACACCTGTAATCCCAGCAACTCAGGAGGCTAAGCCGAAAGATCACCAGTTCAAGACCAGAGGCAGCCTGGGTAACTTAGCGTTTCAAAATAAAGAATAATAAAGGGGCTGGGGTGCAGCTCAGTGGTTTAGTGCTTGCAAAGTATGTGTGAGGCCCTGGGTCCAGCTCCCCAGGACTGCCAAAAAAGGGAAAAATTAATTCAAAAGACTGGGGATGTAGCTTAAAGGGAGAGCACTTCTCTAGCATGTGCAAGGCCCCGGTTGCATGCCCATCATTGAAAAAAAAAAACAAAACTCAGTTAAAGCCATAATTTTTGCCAGGCACTGTGTCTCCTGCCTGTAATCACAGCAACTTGGGAGGCTAAGGCAAGAGGATCTTGAATTTAAGGCCAGAGGAAGCCTGTGCAACTTAGTGAAGCCCTATTACCAAGAACAGAAAGCTAAAAAGAAATAACCCCAAGACTGCAGCTCTGCACAAGGTCCTAGATTCTACCTCCAAGTACTACCAAAAAAAAAAAAAAAAAAAAAAAAAAAAAAAAAAAAAAAAAAAAAAAAAAAAAAAAAAAAAAAAAAAAAAAAAAAAAAAAAAAAAAAAAAAAAAAAAAAAAAAAAGAAGAAGAAGAAAGACAAAAAAAAGAAAAGAAAAAAGAAAAGAAAAGAATAGTTCAAGGAGATGTTTTAAATGTCTATTTTAGCAAGGTATTGAAAGGGTTAACTAAGATAATGTATTATTTTAAAAATCCAGCAACACAGTACCTGGAAACATAGTAGGTGGTTAGTAAATGTTAGCAGTTATTGATACTCAGTCTTCCCTTATGTGATGGTTTTTAGTCTTCTCTCTGGGTCTGAGCCTAAGCTGTCCAGTAGTCCTGGTCTGAAGTACATTCCTGTCCTTCACCTGTGTCTGTCCTTTGGCCTTGGCCTCCTGAATGAAACAAGCATTTCCGTTTTCAGCTCCAGGACTCCTTTCTTGGACTCAGATTCTTAGCAATGCCATTTCCACCCTTCCTAGAGATTTTCTTCTGTAACAGTCTGTTTGAAGCATATCATTAGCAAGCCTTGTTGTGGTTTAGGGAGGTGCCCTTTAACCTGTCCCTGGAGCTCAGCCTCACTGGGGTCATCTAATGATGGCTGATCCTGTTTTTATTTTGCAGAAGCTTCCTGCAGGGACAACAGACAATTGCTTTTTTTCCTGATCATCAGGAGAAGCTAAGATGTTGATGGAGAGTTCCTGAAATGAACTTGTGTGAGAGCAGTTAGGCAAGGGAGAGCTGGGGGCAAGAGGATGTGCAGCCCGGACTTCGACTCAGCTGGATGCAGAACCCCAAAGGAGGAAGGTTCAGTAAAATTAGGGCCAGCCAACCATGACCTAAGGACCAAATCTGTCTGACCTGCCTCCAATTTTTATGTGACTGTCACCTGAGGAAGGTTTTCACTTAATTGATTTATTTATTGGTGATGCTGAGGATTAAACCCAGGGCTTTGTACATGCCAGGCAAGCACTTTCCCGCTAAGTTAACCTCTCAGCATGATTTTAACCTCTTTTAAATGGTTAGAGGTGAGAAAAAAAGACATTTAGTGACGTAAAAATTATAGGATATTCAGATTTTGGCATCCATAAATAAAGTTTTATTGGCACACAGCCATGCTCATTCATTCATTTATATCTAGGGCTGCTTTCATGTCAAAACAGCAGAACTGAGTAGTTGGCAAGAGAGACCATATGACCTGTAAAACCTGCGATATTTACTGCCTGGTCCTTTAGAGAGAAAGTTTGCCAACCCCCAAGTTAGATGATTAGCCTTAACTGTGGCAGTGACTTTGACCTGACCCCCATAAGACCACCTGCTGTTTCCAGTGTTGCACAGCCTTGCAAACCCTACCAGGTCCCATCTCAGGGTGTGGCAGGGGGAAAATTCTTAACTAAACAGGGTTGATTAGAGGAAACATTCCTTGAAGAGGAAGGAAGGTGGGAGATGAGAGAACATAGCAGAGTTATTCAGACCTTAGGCTCTGATTCTTCTTAAATTAAAAAATATATATATATATATATTAAAAAATTTTTCTTCAGCTATTTCCCAGGTCAGCCTCAAACTCTAAATCCTTCCATCTCAGCCTCCCTAGCACTGGGATTACACGTATGAGCCACTGCACCTGGAGTGGGCTCTGATTCAAATGCTAGCTGTATCAGCCATAGCAGTGGGACTTTGAGCAAATGTCTTAATTTCTTTGAACAGCAGTTTCCCAAATTTAAAATACGTGAGACTCAGGGTTTGATCCCCACCACCACAAATAAATAATGAAATGAAAATAATAATCGTGTTACATATATATTGCCCTTATGAGGAGTGAAGGAGCTAATGCATGCAATATCTGGCATATCATTGTTGTCATTAGGTGCTGTGGAGTCGGTGTACAACTCATAGTGACACTTCATACAACAGAAACACTATTGTCAGTGCTTCTCTGTTATGCATAGGACTTTCAATGGCTGATTGTTTTCTGGGAGTGGGTTTCTGGGTCCTTCTCCCAAGCCTGCAGCACCTGTTGTTCCCAGGCGGTCTCCCATCCAACCCAGGCCCGACCCTGCTTAGCTTCCAAGATCTGATGGGATCAGACACCACGGTGGTACAGCTGCAGACATTGGCATATAATGTTGTTGTTAGGTGCCTTCGAGTCTGTCCAACTCATAGCAAGGATTTTGTTTTTGTTTTTGTTTTTTCTGAACTGGGGTTGAACCCAGGGCTTAACTGGGGATTGAATCCAGGGGCCCTCACACTTGCATGTTTTGCAAGTGCTGGACCACTGAGCTGCACCCCTAACCCATTTTTTTATTTTTGAGACAGGGTCTCGCTTAATTACACAGACTGCCTCTGGTCTTGAACTTTTGATCCTCCTGCCTCTGCCTCCCAGTCGCTGGGATTATAGACGTGTGCCACCACACCCAGTCAAATGAACTTCTGTGAATCTCAGCTTCCCCTCCTTTATGTAACTCAGATGTCAAGGGGACCCTCTTGCTCTTGAATTTAGGCAACATTTTTTTTATATAGTACCACTTATCACCATCCTGGGTGAACTGCTTGTGGCTTTTTCACCTTCTGCCAGCAAGCATTTGATGAATTTAGTGCATTTATTCAAGATTTTGAGTTAGGGGTTTTTGTTTTTGTTTGTTTTGTTTTTTGGTAGCACTAGGACTCAAACCACCGGCTGTGGTGGCACATGCTGGTAATCAACTTGCTGAAAAGGATGAGGCAGGAGGATCACAAGTTCCAGGCCAGCCTGGGCTACACTTTTGTTATGAGGGCTGGGATTTAGCTCAGTTGGTAGAGCGCTGCTCCGCAGTCTCTAAGGTCTTGGGTTCGATTCCCAGCACTGCAAAAATGGGAAAAGGACATGGCAATCCATTCCCAAGACAATATCGAAACAATAAGCCATTGAAAACCCTCTGAGGGTCCCTATGAGTCGGGTATGACTCCACAGCACCTAACAACAACAACAACAGGGCTTAAACCCAGGGCCTCTACCACTGAGCTACACTCCCAGCCTAAACTGGGGCATATTGTGCCATGCAAAGTCCTTTTTCAAAGCTGCTGCTCTCTTCTTGCCTCTACTCCTCTTTTTCCTGAGGAAGGAGCCCATATCCTCTCCCGCTACTCCATGTACATTTCTCCCTCCCCCTCCCTGTCTCCCCATCCCAGGCCATAGTACAAGGAGGCTGATCAAGGTATTTTCCCACAAAGATGGTTCTCTCCTCAGGAGGAAAACTCATATCAGCTGCTAAAAGAATATAATTTCTGGATAGGGAAGTGGGTCAGTGGTAGAGCACCTGCCTAGCATGCAGGAGGCTCTGGGTTTGATCCCCAAAGCAGGGCACGTGCACACCGAAGAATATAATTTCCTCCATTCCCCATCTAGCAAAATAGGGCTAATTATGCAGACCTTTTGGGGTGTTTGTGGAAATTCAGGGAGGTCGTGTATCTACACAAGCCCATAAAAGCATTCATGTGATGTTAGGTCCAGCCTCCCTTGATTCTTCCTTTGTGATTTGAAGGAACAAAAGGAGATGCTGAGAGAGACTTTGAGGTGGGGATGGGGTGGATAAAGCAGTCAGGTAGGTCATCTCCTTGACCATCGCCCTCTAGTAAAAGTAGAAGAGATTATTTGCCAAGAGAAACTGGAAGAAGTGGAGGGGCTCAGGGTGGAAGCCAGACAAGTCTGGTTTATCTTGGAGTCCATCCAAAAAGGTTTAGTTACTAAAGCAGCAGTCCCTCTACATAAATCCTTCAGGTTCTTGAAAAATATTATTAAATCAGTCCTGCATCATAAATAATCCTAATTTTATTACCCTTGCCTCTCAGGCCAAGGTGTAACTTCTGCAGGACCCTCTGTCATCCTGAGCACACAGCCCCAGGCACATAGCTGTAGGAGCCAGGACCCCAGATGAGGGCCTTGGGGGAACATGGCTCAGACTGAATGGCATTAGGTGGCCTTCAGTGGACACTTAAATATTGTCTGATGTGTTCCAAGCCCTTTCAAATTTAGATTCTTCTTAGCAATCTTTCCTTAGGTGTAGAACTTGGAACATGAAGTTTATTAGCAAGGTCCTGCATGCAGAGGCATGGGAATTTGGGAATTCTGTTGTCTATTTAGACTTTTCTGAAGTGCTATTTATACTAGCATCTTTTCCTTCTTTTCTTTTTTAACTACGGATTTTTTTTCTTTTTAAAAATGTCTTCCAAAAGAGCTGATGGATGAAGCTGGGCACAGTGGATCACCCCTGTTATCCCAGCCATTTGGGAGGCGGAGGCAGGAGGACCACAAGTTCAAGGCCAGAAGCAGCCTGCATCACTTAGTGGGACCCTGTGTCAAGATAAAAAATAAAAAATGGGCTGGGGGTGCAGCCCAGTAGTCAGTACTTGCAAAGCATATGTGAGGCCCTGAGTTCAACCCCCAAGTACGACCAAAAAAAAAAAAAAAAAGAGAGAGAGAGAGAGAGAGAGAAGAAGGAAAAAGAACTGATGGATGGCTCTCTTCCATCTTGCTGTGGGGCAAGGGTGGTTCTCCCTGGTGTTATGAAAACAAAAGGTTGTGATTAGTCAAGGCTAACTTGTATCCTAAGACCTTTAAGAGGCCCTTATCCTCTGCAAGTGCCCCTATCTGTGTCTGTCTACATTTTTTTAACCAAGAGGTTTTTTTCATACCTTTTCTTTCCAGAGCAAAGATAAATTGAAGAGTAACATCTGTCTTTGTTATGTGGAATCATCCTCTGCTCAAAACAAAACAAAATTAGAAGGAGCTTAGGAAACATGGCTTCAAGCCCTGGTTCCTGCTAATTGTCTGTGTGTCTTGTGAAGATTGTTTTTTTGTTTTGTTTTGTTTAAATGTTTTGGTTTTACGACTTAATGTTTCCCAACTATAAAAATTACTGTAAGACACAGAAGGCACCAAGGAAAGAATAAAAAAGTAAATGTAAACAAAAATCATGCAAATATCCCTCCATCTTCAGAAACCCCACTATTAACGTCTTGAGAGGAGTCTTTAAAGAATTTTGTTTTATCTGAAATGTGCTTACCTGATTATCAAATGTGATCCAGCTGTACACAGTTTTGAAGCCTGCATTTCTACTTACCCTTGTTTCATCAGCAGTTCTTAGACATTAAAAAGTCTTCAAAAGTACTGCTCTTAATGGCTACATGATATTGGTAGTATTGCTAAGCCATAACTTACTTAATCATTCTCACAATGTTCCTCACTTAGCTTGGGCTATGTGCAGTTTTTCAATAAATAATGCTGCAGTAACTTTCCTTTGCATATCTGATATTCCCTTAGAAAGGATTCCTCAAACTAGTATTACTCATAAAATCAAGTCCTGGAAGGTCACGTTAGCCTTCAGTGTTAAATCAGCTGGAGACATTTCATGGTAAAACTAATGATAGTTCACATTTATGATAAAATAAAAAACCACTTATAATAAGGTGTTTTGTTGTTGTTTTTTGGTGCTGTTGAGTCAGATCTGTCTTATAGTGACTCTGTACAACAGAACAAAACACTCCCTGGCACTATGCCATGCCCAGCACTATGTTAGTGCTTCTCTGCTATTCATAGGGTTTTCAGTGGCTGATTATTTCAGGATTGCTTTCAGGAGTGGATTGCCATGTCCTTCTTCCTTTTTTTTTTATATATATATGCAGTGCTAAGGATCAAACCCAGGACCTCAGAGAGCTCAGAGCAGCACTCTACCAACTGAGCTAAATGGCAGCCCAACAAGTATTTAGTGATAGCAATAACAAAAGGGCTTGATAATTTTTGTGGGGGTTTTGTTTGTTTGTTTGTTTTTGCAGTACTGGCGATTGAACCCAGGGCCTTGTGCTTGCATGCTTTGCAAGTGCTGTACCAGTGAGCTGCACCCCCAGCCCTTTTTGTTGTTGTTGTTTGTTTTGTTTTTTAGTTTTTGAGACAGTGTCCCACTAAACTATGCAGACTGCTCTGGTCTGGAACTTGAGATCCTCCTGCCTCTGCCTCCCAAGTCACTGGGATTATAGACATGCACCACTGCTCCTGGCTATGGTGTTTTCATAGCATGCAACTTGAGGATAATATAATACAAAGATGCTGCCTTGTAATTATGATTTGGAGATATTCCAGGTTATTATAATAATAGTCAAAACAGCTCACATTGATTGGCTGGTTAGTATGTGCTAGGCCATGTCTTCATTGTTTGACAGGTATGAACTCATTGAGGCAGTTATTGTTCCCATTTCACAGATAGTGAAGCTAAAGCACTGAGAGCTTAATTATGCAAGATAAATGGGTGAGCCAGGATTCAGACTCAAGCTTTTGGGCTACCAGCACATGCCCTTAACCTGAGAAAGCATGTCTCTGCCTAGAAATCATCAAAAGGATAAGAGTCGTCACCCGCCCCACACAGGGTGCTGTGCCCAGCACTTCCTAAACTGGAGGGGAGACCAGCTCTGCTGCACACCCGAGCTCCTGCCCTCCTTTCCCTGGCTTTTCCTCCTCCTTCATCGTTGCACTTGCCCAGGGGTGGACAAGGTCGAAAGGAGGCTGCAAGGCCCCCAGTTCTTTATCTGAGAGGGAAGAAGTGTGTCCTTAGGCTGTTCTCAGGAAGCTCCTTACTCAGGAAGGAAGGACGGGAGGGTGGAAATGAATGAAAAGCTTGATGCCTTTGGCGCTTAGTGTTCTGTTTTCACTTTTCTTTTTGACAATTGTTAGAGCATTAGATTTCCTTAATTAGAAGTAATATTTCCCTTATATTTTTCACAAATTCCATTTCAAGAGCTTCTCAGCTCATCTCTTGGTGCAATGCCAGATGTGAGCTGTAAAATCAGAGTTCCTAGAGATAACGGTGGCTGTGAATTCTGAAGGAGGCAACTAATCACCTCTGAGATTGTCTGCTACAGATTGCTGTGGTTACAAATGCCCTTTGAATACCCGCTCAACTTGGCTAGTTGGAGGGATGTCTCATGGTATAGAGCACACTTCTTGGGGCTGAGGTTCAGATTAAAAGCCATTTCCTTTTGCCCCATCTCCTGTGATGTTCGTTTAAAACAATACCAGTGTTACAAAAGACTACACAGGGTGTTTAGGTCAAGGAGGCTGGTGCCATGGTGAAATACATCACAACACAGTACCTGCAACCCCAAACCAAATCTAGCCGCAAATTTGTCCTGCTTCACCTCTTTACCCTCCCAGATTCCTCTTACGGAAACCCAGACAGAGGATTTGCCTCTGTTCACACCCAGCACAGAACATTCCCAGAGGGTTAGGGCTCTGCTGTGGGGGACTCTGGAATGGCCAGAAATATGCTTTAAGCATCTGCTCTGCCCAGACCTGAGCACTGTACCTGGAATGTGGAGGTGTTCAGTTAACAGACTGAACTGAAGCAAGTTCTCTTGAGGTGGGGTAAATGGGAGAGTAAAAGACAGAAATAGGATGCTTTCTTCTTTTGTTTAGAGATACTTGAATAACAATGGTAAAACTAATGATAGTTAACATTTACAAAGTATTTACTATGAGCCCAGTCCCTGTTTCCAAGCATTTTACATGCATTATTTCCATGAATTCTCACAACATTCTTACGAGGTAGGATTTTTAGCATTTCCATCTTACACATTAGGAAGCTAAGGTTAAGTGACTTTCCCAATGTCATAAAGTTACCCTGTGGTAGGATTAGAACCCAAATAGTTTTACTCTAGAGCTATGCGCTATTCTTTTGTTGTTAGGTGCCTTCAAGCCGGTATCCGACTCATAGTGACCCTCATAGGGTTTTCAATGGCTGAGTGCTTCGGGATTGCCTTGGGAGTGGATTGCCAGGCCTTTTTCCCAATGCGCTATTCTACCACCTCTCAAATTGATTTTAGGAGCCTAATTTCCTGTGACCCTCATGTGTCTGTCAGCTTATCATGCTGTGGGGCCTTGCATGTTGCTGTGATGCTAAAAGCTATGCCACCAATATTTCAGATATGAGCAGGGCCACCCAGGGTGGGTAGGTTTAAGCTGCATTTCCTGACTAAATCAGACTAGGGAGAAGGACCCAGCAGCCTACTCCCAAAATAATTAGCTATTGAAAACTCTATGAATACCAGAGAAGCACTGTCAAATACAGTGGTGGAAAATGAGCCTCCCAGGCTGGAAGGCATTCAAGAAACAACTGGGGAAGAGTTGCATCCTCAAAGTAGAGTCGACCTTAATGACAGGAATGGAGTAAAGCTCCAGGGATATCCTTTTGCTGATGTGGCACAACTCAAAATGAGAAGAAACGTAGTGGCTGCAACAATGGGCTCAAACATAAAAAGATCATATGCATGGCACAGTGTTAGGTAGTGTTTGGTTCAATTCTACATAGGATCGCTGTAAATTGGATCTAACTCCACAGTACCCAACAACAATAACACCTTCCTATTAGACATATGTGTATTAGCATCCTGAAAAAGTGTTTGCCCTCTAACAAACATGTATGTTTTTATAGAGGATGTTATTTGCATCATTAACTCATAGTCTATATCTGTGTTAATATAGATTGATAGGAAACATGAGAGTGAGGCTAGTTTGAGCAAGCTTTTATAATTGTTGTTGTGGTTAGGTACTATTGAGTTGGTGTCTGGCTCACAGGGACCTTACATATAACAGGTGAAACGCTATTGTCAGTGCTTCTCTGCTGTTCATAGGGTTTTCAATGGCAGATTGATTTTGGGGAGTGGGTTGCCAAGTTCTTCTCCCAAGCCTATAGCATCTGGTGTTCCCAGGCAGTCTCCCATTCAAGTACTAACCAGGTCTGACCCTGCTTAGTTTCCGAGATCTGACAGGATTGGATGCCACAGTGGCATGGCTAAACATTTATTGAAGGATAATATATGTATATGAAAAGTGTACAGATCATGTGTACGGTTTGCATTTTAAACATCCCCCAAAGGCTCATGTGAGGAAGACATTGTCTCCAACCAATGGCATTATTGGGAGGTAGTGAAAGCTATAGGAGACATGAGTTTAGTTGGAGGAAGTAGTTCATTGGAGTCATGCCCTTGAAGGGACCCTGGCCCAATCCTAGCACCTGAAAGGGCCCTGAAGACCCTGGCCACCATGAGATGAGCAGCTCTCTCCTGTCACGCACTGCTGCATGGCGCTCTGCCTTGCCACAGGCCCAAAAGTAGTGGAGCTGGGCCACCATGGACTGAAACCATAAGCCAAAATAAAGTTCATTTCCTTTAAGTTGATTTTCTCAGGTGTTTTGTCACAGTGACAGAAAGCTGACTGACAAGCTTTGCACACAGCTTTATGAATTTTCACAGACAAAAATGCACTCATGCATCCACTTCTCAGAACAAGAAACAGAATATCACCAGTGCCCAGGAGCCACTGTCTGGTCTCTTCCTTCCCTGGAAATAACCTCTCTCCTGACTTCTGACACCATACATGACTTAGCTAAGAGAATTTTGAATTTAATAATGTAATTTAATTTAATTTTTTTGGCAGTACTTGGGGTTAAACCCAGAGTCTCACTCATGGTAGGCAAGTGCTCTACCTCTGAGATGTATCCTCAGCCCCTATTTTATTTTTTATTTTGGGTCAGGGTCTCACTAAGTTGCAGAGGCTGCCTCTGGCCTTGAACATGTGATCCTCCAGCATTTACCTCCCATGTTGCTGGGATTACAGATGTGTACCACAGTGCGTGGTGAATAATCGGTGTTTTTGCTTATTTGTTTTTTGAGACAGGGTCTCATTATATAGCCAAGTATGGCCTTGAACTTGCAGTCCTACTGCCTTTGCATCTCAGGTGCTCCAATTAGAGATGTGTGCCAAGCTTTCGTGTGCGTGTGTGTGTGTGTGTGGTGTGTGTGTGTGTGTGTGTGTGTGTGTGTGTGTGTGTGTGTGTGTGGTACCAGGGACTGAACCCAGGCCCTTATGGTAGGCAAGCATTTTGCCATTGAGCTACATCCCCAGCTCTTTCTAAAAATGATTTTTATTTTGAGACAGAGTCTAAGTTGCCCAGGCTCGCCTTGAACTCACTGTGTAGCCCAAGCTGGACTTGAAGTTATGGTGCTCTTGCATCAGCCTCCTGACTAATTGGATTACAGGCATGCCCCCCCACACCTGGCGGCAAAGAGAATATTTTAACATGAGAAAATTATCAAACTTTATCAGGAAGCATCACTTCCACTGAGTACCTCTGCAATCTGTAGTTGACTACTTGCTTGGAGGCCCTAACAACTAAAAGGTAGAAAAGTAAGGAGCCAACTTCCCATTAAAAGATAAACATCAATAATAATAACAACAACAACAACAATAATAATAGATTAATCACTGAGCTCTCTCCTTATTGTTATTGTTAGGTGCTGTCAAGTCAGTGTCCTACTCAATAGCAACCTTATGTACAATAGGTGAAACACTATTGTCAGTGCTTCTTTGCTATTCATAGAGTTTTCAGTAGCTAGTTGGTTTTGGGAGTGGGTTCCCGGGTCCATCTCCCAAGCCTACAGCACCTGGTGTTCCCAGGCGGTCTCCCACTCAAGTACTAACCAGGCCCAACCTTCCTTAGCTTCCAAGATCTGACGTACCAAGATCTGCAGCCACAGTGGGATGGCTGCAGGCCAGTCTCCTTGAGATCACATCAGTTCAGTCAATTACCACCTTTACTGTAGAGATCCAGAAACACCATTTCAAATAATTTTGAGAAGGGGATGAGAATGGGTAGGGGTCTGGCATGCAATTTTCTAAACCTTTTAGTACAGAAAGCAACAGCAATTAATTTAAAGGAGAATCTGTGGTACAATTTTCTCTGAATAAACACACCAAAAAATAGCTGGGCATGGTAGCACACACCTATAATCCCAGCGACTTAGAAGGCAGAGGCAAGAGGATCACATGTTCAAGGCTAGAGGCAGCCTGCATAATTTAGTGAGACCCTGACTCAAAAATAAAAATTAAAGACTGGACTGAGGGTGCAGCTCAGTAGTAGAGCTGGGGGGAAAAAACAGCTTAAAAGAGTAAGGGTCTGTCTTGGCTCATGATTTAAGGGGATTCTGTCCATGGTTGCTTGGCCCCATGTGCTCGGGCAGAACATGATGGCAGCAAGAGTGTGTGGGTAGAGACCATTCTTCATTTCTTGGCAGAGAAGAAGCAGAGGGCACTACAAGAAGGAGCCAGGAATAATATAAACCAAGGATTACTTCCTCTGACTAGGTCCCACTTCCTAAAGTTGCCACAACCTTCCCAAAATAGTGCCACTGACTAGGAACCAGCCATTCAAAACATGAACCTGTGGGGGACATTTCCTATTCAAATGATTAACAGCAGGTCAATTAGATCTTCTAGAAACTCATTGGGCTGAGATTTAGCTCAGTGGGTAGAGCGCTGCGCTGCAGTCTCTGAGGTCCCGAGTTCAATTCCCAGCACCGCAAAAATGGGAGAAGGGCCTGGCAATCCACTCCCAACGCAATCCCGAAGCACTCAGCCATTGAAATCTCTATGAGGGTGCTATGAGTCGGATACCGACTCGACAGCACCTAACAACAACAACAAGAAACTCGTCACTGGAATGAAAGGATCCTTGTTAATGGATACTAATCTCTTAAACTAAGGGTAACAAACTCAAAAGCTATGCTATTGTGCCATAATCAAGGAGGAACTCTGAATACCAGCCTGCAGAGAGAAAGAAGGAAGAAAATAGATGTGCTGGGAGACAGAGAGGAGGGTTGTCAAGTACAAGACCAGAGAAGATGATGGAGAGAAAGAGGCCAAGTAGCTGATTTAGCTTCTGCTGATTCTCTGATGTAGTTCCTATTGAACTCATTGTGAGACCCAACTGTGCCTCTTCTTGGCCTCCATTAGATGCTTCTAAACCTTTACATGATAACCTTTGCCACCATTTTGATAACGCTAGCTGCAAGGGCCTTTCTCCCTTGCTGTTACAGGGGTAATGGCTGAACAACAAATCACCCCAAAACTAAGTGGCTTAAAACAAGAACACTTATTTTCTTACAAATCTGCATTTGAGCAAAGCATGGACAGCTTGTTTTCACTCCGACTTGGTTTCGGCTGGGACAGCTTGGATGTGGGGGTGTAGAGAACTGAAATTGTCTGAAATCTCAGTCACACACACTGGTTCTTATGGTGAAAAGACTCAAGGAATTAGGTTTTGGAAGAGTCGGGGCTCCATGACTGTGGGGGCTAGAGGAGATGGGGTTGTATGGAACTCGGTGTATCTTTGATCTCTTAGTCATGGTGGCTTCATGGAAGAGAAGCTATAGAATGGAGGCTCAGGCTTCCAAAGTCACAGGTCCCAAGGAGATGAGATAGGTAGCTGCCATATTGCCCTTTGGGTCCTAGCCTCAGGAAGAAATACACTCTCATTTCCATATCATCCTATTTTTGGAGGAGTTAGAGAGATCCACCTAGGTTCAAGGGAGCCCCACTTCTCTGTGAAGAAATGTCAGCATCACATAAGGGCACATGGCCAGAGTGTATGTATGTTGTTGTTGTTGTTGTTAGGTACCATTGACTCGATGTCTGACTCATTGCGACCCTATATACAACAGATGAAACACTATTGTTGTCCTTCTCTGCTATTCATAGGACTTTTAGGGGCTGATTGTGTTTTGAGAGTGGGTTGCTGGGTCCTTCTCCCAAGCCTCCAGCCCATGGTGTTACCAGGCAGTCTCCCATCCAAAGACTAATGAGGCCCGACCCTGCTTAGCTTCCAAGATATGATGGGATCGGATGCCACAGTGGTAGGGCTGCAGGCACAGACAGTATATTAGGTAGCCATATTTAGAAAATGTAATCATTCATACTTATAAACAAAAGAATCTTGATTAAAATGTGGATTAATTCCTAAAAATAAAAGCTATTAGAATTCAGAGAAAATTATTAATACTATCATAGAAAGTAGGTTGCTGAGTATAATGCAAGTTCTCTTTTCTCTCCTGCTCTGAATTGATAAATATTCAATTTATTTTTAGGTAGTCTCACTGGGTTCAACTGAGGAAGCAGCATTTTAAAGATGACCAGTCTTGTTGGTCTTGGAAGCATCTTATGTTTTATTTTCACTCAATAATCAGATGTGGATGAAGTTCAAATCCCTTGTTGTTTTTAGCTAAACGTTTCTGAACATCTTGTGTTTTTTTTTTTTCTTTTTTAGGGGGAAGAGACATTGTGGCGGAGTGTCACTATACAGCCCAGACTGGCCTCAAACTCACCATCCTTCTTCCTCTGTCTCTTGAGTGCTGGGAGTACAGGTGTGCCTCACCATATCTAGCTTGGATATCTTATTTTCAAATGTCATTTGTAAGCATATCCTTTCTTGCTTGATAAATGAGTTTTTCCCTCCACCTGGACCATGCTCATTCTCTTAATAAATAATCCAGATTTTTCAGGGTCCAAAATGCTCCAAAGCTGTAAAGTAGGCACTGCTGAAAGAAGTATTAACTCCTTCTGGCCTCCAAGGTGCTATTTAAAATGTTATTGCTTTATATCCTGTAATAGAAGCTTAAACTTTATTGATGGCCTTTCTCTTGATTTTGTGTGTGTGTGAAAGATGAGGGCTGAGACAGGAAGAGTTGCTGAACTAGAACAGGAAGCTGAATTAAGTCTTTCAGCAAGGCTTAAAATAAAAGATTTTAGTCTGGTAAACCCTAAAGCCTTAAAGACATTGAAGCTTCCAGAATAAATCAGTAGACCTGGGGATGTAGCTCAGTGGTACAGTGCTTACGTAGCACACACAAGGCCCTAAGTTTGATTCCCAGTACTGAAAAAAAAAAAAAAAAGCAAAAGAATAAATGCATAGCTATGCCAGTGTTATTAGATGCAGTAAGTCCTGGACAGATGAGATTTCTCGTTGATGTAGACTGAAAGTATAGGTACATTCTGTACTTGCGATATAGTGATATTTCCAAGATGATACCAATGTGAATGTTAACCTAGTATCTGCCTATTAAAATGTGCATATTCTGATTACATAGAGAGAAGTTCAAATTGCCATTTTTAAATTATTAATGAAAGGTTACTCAAGTTTGTGCTAACATCTTTAATTAATATGTTCAGTCTTTTATCTGACTGAAATATAGAATAGAATAATGAGACCATCAGTGGCTAGATTTCCAATTCTACTTACAATAATAAATGATAAATATTGTTATTACTAATAGATGCATAAACATAGGGGCAGCTTGAGTAGGAGGTAGACTTTGGATTCTTATGCTTCAGATCCTGTATGAGTGATATTTTGGTAAATGTTTAACCATTGGTTCTCTGTGGGGAAGAGAGCGCTGATCTGTCATTTTTGCCAAGTCCTGTGCTGTAAGTATTTCTGCCATGGCCAATTTCAAGCACCAATGTGGTGTCACAGAATGCAGAATTGGGAGGAGATGTGGTTGGTTCTGTGAGATACATTAGCCAATCCTGTACACCATTTACAATTTTTGGAAAATAAGTTGGATGACCCCTGGATAAACCTAGTTTTATTGGCAAGGTGTGCATTAATGGGGCCCCCTGATACCCATCATCTTATGTCTGTTCCATCATCTTATGTCTGTTCTATTGAGAACACATGACCTCTTTATTGCAGCAGCAAGGAAGGCTGGGGGTTGCATCCTGACTTTTAAATGTTTCCATCTCAAAGTCTAGTCTACTGGCCAATGAGAATTGGGGGAGAGAAAATGGAGATCAAAATGGAAATAAAAGATTGTGGAGACTGTGTAAACATGGTTCAGTTGATGTCTATGTGGAGCCCAACATTCATTCACCCACATTAGATGTAAACTTTTTTCAGTTAGCTATTTCTACCTACTAAGCTATCTATCTAGTCCATTGCTACAAACAAAATACCAGAGGCCGGGTACTTGTTATAAAAAATACTAAGTTATGAAGAAAAGAAGTTTATTTAGCTCATAATTCCAAAAGTTCACCAAGCACAGTGGCACTTGCCTGAAATCTCAGTGACTCAGGAGGCAGAGCCAGGAAGACTATAAGTTCAATGCCACAGGCAGCCTGTGTGACTTAGCAAAACTCTGTCTCAAGAAAAAAAGTAAAAAAAAAAAAGGTCTGAGGGTGCAGCTGGGTGGTAGAGTGCTTGCAAAGTATGCGTAAGGCCATGGGTCTAGCCCCTCACTACTGCAAAAAAAAAAAAAGTCTCTGATGATCAAGAGCATGGTCCCAACATCTGTTCACATCTGGGGTGGGCATCGTAGCTGATGGCATCACAGTGGTTAGGAGTGCATGCAAGAGTCGTGCATGTGCATATGGGAGAGGGATTCAGGGGAGGTGCCAGACTTCTTTGTAAGAATCCATTTCTTCCCCCAGTAATCTTATTTGGTAATTTTTAGTGTGCAGCATAATGGGTGTCATTATGACATTTCCATACATGCGTTTCATTGAACATTGCTCGCGTTCCCCTCTCCCATGACCCTCTCATGATTCCCATCTGCCATTCCCTCCCTCCCCTCCAGTATTCCCCCTTCTACTCACATGTCTTGTTTATGTGTATATCTATATAAATACATTCTGATTTTGTTTTAAGGGCAACATGTGTGATATTTCCTTTCCTTTGTCCCATTACCCCTTCTTCTTGCCTCCTCCCTCTTTTTTTTAGTCCATTATCTTTCCCTACATAGGCCTCTTCTACTTTCATGACCTATATATTTTAACATTGAATATATATTGGAGTTTAACATCCACATAAGCTGGGGTTTAGTTGGTAGAGTGCCACTCTGTGCACTCTGAGGCCCTGGTTTGATCCCCAGCACCACAAAAATGGGAGAAGGACCTGGCAGCTCATTCCTGAAAATAATCTCCAAACAATCAACCATTGAAATCCCTATGAATAGCAGAGAAGCACTGACATAGTACAGGGCATGGCACAGTGTTGGAGAGTGCTTCATTCTGTTGAACATAGGGTTGCCATGAGTCAGACCCAACTTGACAGTTCCTGACAACTACAACAACAACAACATTCACATATAAAAGAAAACATGCAATGTTTATCTTTCTGTGTTTGGCCTTTTTCATTTAAAGTGATGATCTCTAATTCCATCCATTTTCCAGCAAATGCCATAATTTTAGCCTTCTGTATGGCTGAATAAAACTTCATGGTGTATATATACCACAGTTTCCTTATCCACTCATTGGTTGATGGACACCTAGTGTGAGTCCATATGTTAGTTATTGTGAATAATGCCACAATAAACATGGATGAGCAGGTATCTCTGTGGTATATTGACTTATATTCCTTTGGATGTTTACCCAGGAGTGGAAGAACCTATTCTTAAGGGAACTGACTGAGTTCCCTTGTGAACTACATTAATCCCCTCAGAGGGCAGCATTATAAATGACCTGATTTCCTTGCTTTATGCTCCACCAACTTAGGGTTAAAGGTTCCAGGGTTAAAGGTTAAAGGATCCCACTATATTTGGGATCAAGTCTCCAACACATGAGCCATGGCGATATGCTCATTCCATATCTATACCATAGGACCACCCAATACAGAATGGTTTAAAACAACAATTCACTGTTATTTCTCACAATTCTATGAGTCCCCTGGGCTTAGCTGGCAAGTTCTGCTGCTGTTTTCACGTAGGGTCTTTTGTGTGATTGTAGTCAGGTAGTGGCTGGGCCTGCAGTCCTCAGGAATCTTGACTAGGATGAACTAAATAAAAATGGCTTCCTTACTCATGTCTGTCACCTCAGTGCTTCTCCATATAAAGTTTCATTCTTCAGGAATCTCCGCATGGTCTCTCTTTCCAGTAGAATGGTTGGATTTCTTGTATCTGGAGTAGTTTCAAATGCAATACCAGAAACGGCCAAGATTTCCTAAGGCTTAGACTGGGAACTGTCACAGCATCACTTCAGCCACATTTTCATGGTTAAAATGTGTCATAGGATCAGTGCAAAGGCAAGGTGAGAGGTGACTATGCAAGGGTATGACAGGAGGTAAGTGTCATCGGTAGCCCTTTTGGGCTGATGACCACATACCACAGATAAGAAATAACCATTGTTATATTAAGCTATTTAGATTTCAGGGTTAATTTGCTCCCTTGGCAAAAAGTCTGAGTAATCCAGAAATTGGTTTGTATTAGTGAAGATAAGCTAGGCTCCAATAACCCCCCATATCAGTGGTGTAACACATGGTCCTCCAGAGGTCTCTTAAGGGCTGCCGCCTTCTGAGGTTGTTTTGTTGGTACACTGTGCAGATGTGTGACTTGCAGCTGAAAGGGGTTGGAGGAAGGAGCAGATGAAAACTCACAGCTCCTAAGGGCCTGACTACCGGAGCTTATCACATGTCTCCTACTTCAAAAACAAGTAGGTGGAGAGATTGAGGAGGTATATTGATATTTGGTGATCAGTAAATGTTCCTCTCGTAAACTTTGTGGGGTTCTTGGCCTCTGTTGTAGTTTGACTTGGAACTGTTTCTCAGAGGTGCACATGTGGAAGGTGCAGTCCGCAGCCCATAGTACTCCTTGGAAATTGTGGAAATTTTAAGAGGTGAGCCCCACTGGAGGAATTTGGGCCACCAAGGATGTCCCCTGGAGGGGGTTATTGGAGCCCTTGCTCTTCCTCTCTGTCTCTTTGCTTCTGGGCTTCCATGAGCTGAGCAGCTTTCCCCCCAAGGTCTCCCTTCCATTAGGCTCAGCATCACCATAGGCCCAAAGTACCAGAGCCAGGTGATCCTGGACCAAAACCTCTGAAACTATGAGCCAAAATAAACATTTCTTCCTTATAAGCTGATTTTCTCAGGTTTTTTGTCACAACAATGGAAGGCTAACAGCCTCTTTATATTCTCCCTTCCCATTACCTCATCCTGTGTAAGAAATTTAAAAGGAAGAAGAGAGAAAGGAGAAAAGGGAGGAGGAAGGTAGGAGGAAGAGAGGGAGGGAAAAGAGGAAAGGAGGAAAAACAGAATAAAGAATACCAGAAGGAACTTATAGGACATAAAATATGACCACAAAAATTATTAATAAAAGTATTACTAAACAAAAGCTGTTAACAAAAAGGGCTGTAATTTAGCTCAGGTGGTATAGCGCAGCTCTGCAGTCTCTGAGGTCCGAATTCTATTACCAGCACCACAAAAATGGGAGAAGGATGTGGCAGTCCGCTCCCAAGGCAATATGGAAACAATCAGCCATTGAAAACCCTATGGGGTCGCTATGAGTCAGACAGGACTCAGCAGCATGTAACAACAACAAAAACATTAACAAAAAACTGTACTAGGAGAGACTTTCACTGTGTCTTCTACGTATTTTTTCTTCGTAGTCAGTAATGATTAAAGAAACTAAAGAAGATTAAGTGCTGTCTTATTGGAGATGCTAAGCAAACAAGCAGAAAGAAGTGATTGAAGAGCACTTCAGAATGCTGGGGACATTCACATCAGCAGGGCTTGATTATGTGCATCCCAGGGCACTTAAGGAATTGGCCAGTGTAATTGCAAGACCACCAGCCTTTATTTTAGGAAACCAAGATTGAACAGGGGAAGGTCTTGACAAGCAGAATCAGCAGATGGAGTACCTAGTTTTTAAAACAGAGAGGACAACTGTAGTAATTATAGACTATTCAGCTTATCTGAGCTACCTGGGAAGATACAAGAACAAATCATCAAACAATCAATTTGCAACCACCTAGAAGAATACAAGGCACTGGGTAGTAATCAACGTGAATTTTGAAGTGCAGATTATGCCAGCTCAACTTAATTTCATCTATGATAAAGTAATGAGCCTAGCAATAGAGGAGAAAGCAATACCAGCAGTTGGACTTCAGTAAAGAAGGCTGTGTGTGTGTGTGTGTGTGTGTGTGTGTGTGTGTGTATACGCGTGCACCTGCGCACGTGTGTGTGCATGTTTTAAATTCCATTCCCTGGCATTTGCACTGTCAACTCTGTGAGGATGCAACCTAGAACAATAGTAGGATAGATGTGAACATGAATCTGAGTGAGGCACTCAAAGTGGTAAAAACAAAAGATTGTACTGTCAATAATAATACTATTGTCATTTTAATTGATGCAGACAAAGAAGATAACAGTGTTGAAGATGTTGAAGTAGAAATAGCATTTTCTGCAGGGCCCAGAGGCACATGCCTGTAATCCCAGCAAGACTTGGGAGGCAGAGGCAGGAGGATCACAAGTTTGACACCAGAGGCAGTCTGGGTAATTTAGTGAGACTGTGTCTCAAAAAGTAAAAAAAATGGGCTGGGGGTGCAGCTCAGTGGTACAGCATTTGCAGAGCATGTAAGTGCAAGGCCCTGCGTTTAACCCCCAGTACCACACACACACACACACACACACACACACACACACACACACACACACACACAAAGCATTTCCTACCAGTGATGGAAAATATGAGAGAAAATTGTTGTTAGGTGCCATCAAGTTGGGTCTGACAGCGATCCTGATAGGGTTTTCAGTGGCTGATTGTTTCTGGATTACTTCTGTATTGGATTGCCATATCCTTCTCCCAGTTTTGCATTGCTGGGAATTGAACCTTGGGCCTCAGAGAGTGCAGATAGCACTCTACCAACTGAGCTAAAACCCAGCCCACAAAAGAGAAAATAGGAGACAATAAAAAACAATCTGAGAGGTTCAACGGCTAAGTAATATGAGATCCAAAAATGGAGATCAGACACAAAATTATAAGGGAAAGTTTAGAGTAATTATACAGGAAGTTTTCCCAGAAAATAATATATATCTTTATATTAAGAGAGCTTCCCCAAGTACCAACTATGATAAATGGGGAAAATAGCCCACTTGGATACAACTTTGTAAAATTTTAGAACTCCTAAAAATAAAACTTTCTAAAAACTTCCAGAGAGAAAAATTAGGCCACCCAGAGAGGAATACAAATTGAGCAGCCACGCTCTCATTAACATCTCTGGCTGTTACAAGATACTAGAGTAGTCCTTTCAGTTCTGTGAGACATGGAATTTGAAATAAATTTACATCTCCAATCTACTGACCAAGTGCTGTGAGAGTAGAATATAGTCATGCACCCAAACCAGGATTTATAATGCTTTTCAGGACCTTTGTCCTAGGTTATGTCAGTATGTATTCTGGCAGAATGAAGAAGTTATCCAAGAAAGAAGGCAGCAATGAATTTCTCTAGCATGGGAAAGGAAAATATTGTTGTTAGGTGTCCTCGAATCCTGTCTGACTCATAGCGACCCTCATAGGGTTTTCAATGACTGACTGTTTCGGGATTGCCTTGAGAGTGGATTGCCACATCCTTCTTCCATTTTTGTGGTGCTGGGAATTGAACTGGGGACCTCAGAGGCTCCAGAACGACCCTCTACTAACTGAGCTAAATCCCAGCTCAGAAAGGAAAATAGAGGGGGTTTTTTGTTTGTTTGTTTGTTTTTGTGGTACTGGGGGTTGAGCCCAGGGACTCGTACTTGCATGCTTTGCAAGTGCTAGATCACTGAGCTGCACCCTCAGCCCTTTTTTTTTTTTTTTTTTTTTTGAGACAGGGTCTTGCTAAATTATGATGCAGACTGCCTCTGGTCTTGAACTTGGGATCCTTCTGCCTCCGCCTCCCAAGCCACCGGGATTATAGGTGTACGCCACCATGCCCACCTTGAAAATAGAGGTTAAAAAAAAAACCATTGCTTTTGGAGCAGAAGGATTAAGAGCTCCAAAGAGAAATACTAGGGCAAAAGAGAACTCTGTGCAGTCTGTAGTGTTATTAAAAGAATAACACCACCAACAAAACCCTTTCAGCATAAGATGAAGTACATATTTAGTCAATAAAAAGGCAATTAATGAGCTGAGGATGTAGCTCCATGGTAGAATGCTTGGCTAGCATGTGTGAGGCTCTGGGTGTGATCCCCAGCATTAAAAAAGAAACCTAATTGAGATTTTTATGATTCAATTTTGAAAACTAACACAATGTCATATGATTTTCAGTAACTGTGGATTGTAAGTAAAAGATTAGTACATAGTGCTAAAACATTTTCCTTTGAATAGATGAGGGGTATGACATTACCTTCAGAGAAGAGGAGATTGCATATCTAACATACTACCTCTTTCAACAGTGTACAGTGTTGACATAGTCTTAGTGAATATATCTCAAACTGACCTTGAACTTGTGGTCCTCCTGTTTCTGCCTATCATGTACTGGGATTACAAGCATACACCACCATATCTGGCCTGGATTTTTTTTTCTTTCTTTTCTTTTCTTTTCTCTTCTCTTCTCTCCTCCCCCCTCCCTCTTCTCCTTCCTTCCTTCCTTCCTTTTTTCTTTCTTTCTTTCTTTCTTTCTTACTTTCTCCTTTCCTTTCCTCTACTTTCTTTCTTTTTTTCTTTCTTTTTCTTTCTCTTTTTCTTCTTGCTCTCTTTCCCTCCCTCCCTCCCTTCTTTCCTTCCTTCCTTTCTCCCTCCCTGTCTCTCTTCCTCCTCCTCCTCCACCTCCTCCTCTTCCTCCTTCTCCTTCTCTTCCTCCTTCTATCTTTTTACTAGTCATTGTGCTATGCATTAGCTCTCCAGAACTTATTTATCTTGTAACCTAAAAGTTTGTGCCCTTTGACCAACATCTCTTATAGTCAACATAAAGATAAAGTAAAGAATCATGGTTGGGTTCCAAAAAGAAAAGGGTCAGGGGCAAACAATCTTCAGAATTAAAAAATATAGCTGACAAAATGTGGCAAGTGGAAAGTGAAAAACTAGAGAGAGAAGGATAGTATCACAGATTCCTGCAGCTTCTGTAATCAGGAATTACAGTACTGACCCAGTGTGCAAAAGAGAAATTGAGGTGTAAACTGCTCTTTAAAGTTACAAAGGTAACTATAACAAAACTTAAAAATATTGATGTCACTACCTAACACTGGGAAGAATTAGGAGGAAGAAAAGGATAACATTAAATGAGCTAAATTTTTATCTTTCATAACTACAGGCCATTAGGTAACCAAGAAATTAGAAAGAGGAATGATTTTCCAAACATCTCAGGTATTCAAAGCATACATAATTCATGAGTAATTTTTCATCAGCATACCTGTATAGTAATCTCAGCGCACAGGTGTGGACAATCTCTGTAGCTTAAGGACATGTTATGAGGCTGATGATCTTGTAGCCATCACATTTTTCTATTCCATTTTCCATGCCCAATTATAAGAATATATTTGCAAACTTAAAGTCATCTTTGCTTTAGTGCTCTTTTAAATTTCCTCAGTTATCTCCAATATTTCACAGGGTAGACTCTCTCCAATATTAATAGCATACTACCTGGCCATGTAGCCTTTTTATAGTGTTTTATTATATCTAATGTCTGTTCCAAATGAATATATTCTCAGAATTGGGTGTTTGCTCCTACTATATGAAGCTTAGATGACTTTGTTGTAGGCTATAAATTATTTTCAAATTATAACCTTAAAAATTAAAATCACGACATAAAATTCACTTGAATCACTTCTAGATTTAAATTTTCATAACATTTAAATAATAATATGATTCACAAGCTACTGTTAATGACTGCAGGTGCAAGTAAAACCCTTCTACAACTCTGTAACTGGGCTCTGTTATTGTTTGAATATAATATATTCCCCAAGAGTCATGTTTGAACACTAGGTCCCCAGGTGGTGGCACTGTGGTGAATGGCTGTGAAACTTTGGGAGGTGGGACCTAGCTGGTAGAAGTAGGTCACTGGAGGTGAACCTTTGAAAATTTTACCTAGAGCCCCAGTTCTGTTCACTGTCTTTGCTTCCTGATGCCATGATTTGAAGTCCTCCACCATGGGCCCTTCCACAAGCTGCTCCACCATGTCTCCCCACTAGTATGGATTATGCAAAATGCTGTATATGCTCGATTCTAATCCACACTCTTTCAATATTTTTAGATGGCTACAAAATCAGATTCAGATTAGAATCACATGTGAATTGAATTAGCAGTCAAGAGAGCTTTCTTGAGAGCTCTCATACGGATCCAGTCTGCATGCAGTTCTAATCCACATCTGATTTTGTAGCCCTCTAAAACTGTTGAAATGGTGTGGATTATTATCAAGAATGCATGGTAAAACTGTCCTTCCATAAGTTGTTTCTATCAGGTATTTTGCCACAGCAATGAGACAAGCTAATTAACACAGAAATTGGTACTAGAGAGTAGGATCTTTGATGTGCAGAAACCAGACCATGTGGTTCATAGGCCTTTGGATCTTCTTTGTGGGAATATTTTGGAAGGATTTCGAGATGTGGGCTAGAGAAGCCCTTACATGTTTTAAGTAGAGCTTGAGAGAACATTCTAGTGGTAATTCAGAAGACTAGAACATCAACAGAAATGCAGACAGTAAAGATGACACTTGCGGGAATTCAGAGGGAAAAGAGGATACTATTGGGAATTGGACTAGAGGCCTTTGGCAAAGAATTATCTGCAGTTTACCCATGTCCTAAAGATTTGAGTGAAGCTGATTTAAAATATAATGGACTAATTAACTAGACGGAGAAAATTTCAAGCCACAATAGAACTGAGGTTGTGATATAGTTATTACTGGCTTCTTTAGCCAGACTTACGATAAAAAAAAAAAAAAAAAAAAAAAAAAAAAAAAAAAAAAAAAAAAAAAAAAACAGGAGCAAAAAGCTAAGCATAAAGATTTGAAAAACATGTAGTTTGTTAAGAAAAGCTCCTTAAAGTTATAGACAAAGCAAGTTTGGGCAAGGAAGCAGTAATTGCTATAGAGATAAGTGCCTGTTAACAAGAAAAGCATTTTGCACTGGAACAATAGGAGTGGCTTGAAGATAAAGCAGGAGTTGGCCAGAACTCTCCTATCGAAGGCTCCAAGGTATGGAACTACAAAATCATTTGAAGGACTCTCCTTTGAAAACAGTGTCTGAAAAGTGAGTTCCCCTGGGGTGACCTACTAGAAAAGGGCCACAGAGGAATCTGTTCTCCCAGGTTTGGCTGCCAGGCACACAGAAGCCTCTGCATCCATGGTCCAGTGGTGGCCAGCTACCACTTAAGCTGTCAACAGACCTTGGCATCATCCATGTGGTGCTTGTTTTGCAAGTGTACAGAATACAATAGTTATACAGTCATGAAGACTGCCACCAAGGTTTCATAAAATGGCTTATGAGGGCAGGCAGTGTGTGCCAGGGCTAGATTCCCTGCAGAGAGCCCCTGAGGAGCTAGTGTGCAAAGCTTTGAGAGTGAAATGTGAGCTGCAATGAAGACCCCAGGTTATTGGAGATGCCAGCAACATGCAATGTCTGGTGAGTGAAGCTACCAATAATAAGTGGAAACAGCTTAAGAGGCCCAGGGATGCTGTAAACAGCCAGGGCATGGAGGTAAAACTACCTAAGGCTACTGGAACCCAGATGATGCCACCATGTGTGCCAGATGCCAGACATAGAGCTACAGGATTTGTGTGCCCTGCTGGATTTCAATCTTGCTTTGGACCAACCTTTCCTTGTCATAACCCTATTCCTCCCTTTTTGGAATAGGAATGCTTACTTTGTGCCATTGTGTGTTAGAAGTATGTAACTTGTCTTTTATTTTGTAGGGGCTCACAGCTAACTTTTCCTTGAATCTCAGTAGTAACTTTGGGCTTGGACTTTTGAACACAGTTGAGATTGTTAACACTGTGGTGACTCTTGAAGTTGAACTGAATGCATTTTACATTAGGAGATGTCCAGAAGTCATTAGGGGCCAGGGGTGGAGTGTTATGGTTCCAATATAAGATGTTCCCCAAGAGTCATGTTTGAACAGTAGGTCTCCAGGTAGAGGCACTGTAATGGGAGACTGTGGAATTTTGGGAGGACCTAGCTGGTAGAAAAAGGTCAATGGAGATGGGACTTTGAAGGTTTTACTTGGGCCCCCAGTTTTGGTCACTGTCTCTGCTTCCTGATGCTATAATATGAAGTCCTCTACCACAGGCCTTTCTGCTAGCTGCACACCCATGCCATCCTGCTATTATGGACTAAGATCCTCTGAACCATGAGCCCCACAAAATCTTTCCTCCTGTAAGTTGTTTCTATCAGGTATCTTGTTACAGAAATGAGAAAAGTAACTAACACAAGCTTGAAAACCTCAAATCCCATAAGTGGTGGAGCCAACTTTGTGCAAAGTTCATAAACGACCAAGGTGATTCTGCTGCAAGAGGATAGGAGCCAATAACCCAAACTCCTTGTATCCCAATTCTCATTATTAGGGAGGGTGTAACTGCAAATCCTACCTAAAATGGCAGCACACATAGCAGCACAGATAAATGTACTTGCTAGTCATACTGCCTGCTGTCTTTGAAATTATACAATTCTTAGTTATGCTTGGCAGGAGTTAAACCATTTCAAATTTTGCACAAAACTGGGATGTTCTTAATAGGCCAGTTACTCTATTTCACATACTCATAATCCTAGTTTACCTAAAATATGAGCATATTGCAAAAGAGCAGTGTGTGTGTGTGTGTGTGTGTGTCTGTCTGTCTGTCTATCATCTGTGTGTGTGTGTGTACATGGGGTTTAGTTCAGTTGGCACAGTGTTGCTGTGCACTCTCTGAGGCCCTGAGTTCAATCTCTGGCATGGCAAAAATGGGAGAAAAACCTGGCGGCCCACTCCCAGAACAATCCCCAGTCAGACATTAAAAACCCTATGAATAGCAGAGAAGCACTGACATAGTGCTGGGCATGGCACAGTGTTGGGGAGTGTTTTGTTCTGTTGTACATAAGGTCACTATGAGTTGGACCTGCCCCTAACAACAATATACAACAGACTCAGAGTCTATTTACAACCAGAAAAACTAAAAGCAGAAATGTTTCAAAGAATGCCTTCACAGTAGATGGGGCTAGAGGTAGAAAAGAATCATAACAAGCTTCTCTGTGCCATTCCTCTGTGTCATTTAATACATTATATTAATTACTACAATACATACTATTTAACCTATCATAAATACTATGCCACTCTTAATATATCTCAAAGTCTGGTCTATGCAATACTTGTTAAAAATTCAGATTCCAGTGTTTGAAACAAAATCCTCTTGATTTTGATCCCTCCACTGGGGTCCATGAATCTGCACTTTAACCACTGGGTTAGTTAGGAATCTTACTAAATACTAATTTGTATATTTTCTTTGTGCATATTTCAGGATTCAGCTTCTTGTGCAGCCATCACGTTTCCTTGGCTTCTGTGGTGGTTGCCATATCTTAGCATCCCTCCTTAGATTTTATCGTTAATATGAAAATAAAAGCCAGACATGGTGGCAAATGCCTGTAATCCCAGCGACCCAGGAAGCTGAGGCAATAGGATTGCAAGTTTGAGGCCAGAGGCAGCCTATGTAATTTAGCGAAACCCTACCTCAAGAAAAAAAAGGGGCTCAAGTGCAACCTAGTGGTAGAACATTTGCAAAGTATGCACGAGTCCCTGGATTCCGTCCCACATTGGCACAAAAAAAAAAAAAAAAAAAAAAAAAAAAAAAAAAAAAAAAAAAAAAAAAAAAAAAAAAAAAAAAAAAAAAGAAGAAGAAGAAAAGGACTTAGGGAAATATTTGTTCTTGTGTAGCTAAGAAGATAATAAGATAAGCCCATATGCTCCTACCTTCAGCATATGGTCCTGTCCAAGAGAACAACAGTTCAAGTTCATTTAAACTATGTCATGTCTCCAATGTATAATAGCTAAGAAAATCTGTGAAGTTTTAAAATTCAAGACAGTAACTGGTTTCTTCATTATGTAGGGAGAAACATTTTGAGAATGCTGCTGTATCTTGTGTGGTGGTGATCACTTTTTCCCATTCCCGTGACTTCAGGAATATTGATCTCAGTGTTACTCCAACCATTAATGAAATATGATGGCAATAAGCAAAGACACGCACCTCTGCCTCCTGGGAGCTTAATCTTCTGCTACAACGTTTGCATTTGTAAGTCAGCACCTGTGTAATCTATATCCTAACTATTTGTTATTCTCTTTTAATTACATATTGGTAGGGGTCCATTTGCAGGCTGAGAGCAATCAACTGAAGAGTCAAAGAGATTATTAAAATATTGGCTTTAAAATACTGAAAAGGAAACAAGAAACTTTGTTCCTATCCATTCCAGTGTATTGGTTTAGGGACAATTATTTCCTTTCATATCAAAGAAAGTTTCAAGAATTGTGCAAGAACCACTCCATATACCCTTACACTCATTGATTATTTATATCTTACCCATTGATCTCTTTCTATATCTGTGTATATAATCCATACTCCAAATTTACCTGCACATCTTCTCAATTGTCCCAATGATGTCACAATAATTAATTATAAATTAATTTCTCTTCAAACTGGGCTCTAATTCAGGATAATGCACCATATTGAGTTGTCACATCTTATTTGTCTCCTTTCATCTGCATACACTTCCTCAGTCTTTTTTAGTTTTTTTTTTTAATTTGGCATTTTTAAATTATATATATATATATATATATATATATATATATATATATATATGTATTTGTAGAACAATACTCTTCCTCTTCTTTCTTTTTCTTTTCTCCCTCTCCCCCCTCACCCTCTTTCTCTCTCTTTAGAAGGCCCCCATTCTGAATTTGACTTTCATTTTCTCATGTTTAAATTTAGGTTATGTGGTTTGGGGCAGGGATACCACTGAAGTGAGGTGTCCTTGTCAGCACCCCATAGCAACAGGCACATGATGTCCCAATATTTGTGATACAATTGTGATTGTTTTCTCCACTACAGAGTTATAGCCTTTCTCTTTATAAATTATATGTACTTTCTGGGGTTATATTTTGAGAAAATAATTGTGTTTCTAAATTTTTTTGACTACTTTAGCATCTGTTAATGTTATACTTCATCATTTCCTCTAACTTTACTATTTATATTTTACTGTAAGAAGAACTTTCCCTTCTCCATCCACTTATTTAATTATGAATAATATTCATTTAAGTATTCATGTAAATCTGGGCATCATGGCACATGCCTGTAATCCCAGCACTCTGGAGACTGAGGCAGGAAGATCGTGAGTTTGAGGCTGATCTTGGCTACATAGTCAGTTCTGACCAACCTGGCCGACAGCAGGAGACCCTGTCTTAATCCTCCCAAAATAAAACAAAAGAAAAGTACACATGAATTGTTTCTGCGTTATTACTGTCATTTTTTATTTTATTCCTCAAACTTCCCCAGATTTGGCCAGTGGGTAGGCTCTTCATCCTGGCTTCTTTGTCTTTTTGGCATGTTTCTATGGTGCTGAAATGCACCACTGTCTGTAGCAACTGGCTCTTCTTGTATTTTCTCTGCTCCATTTCTGAAATTAGCCATTTCTCCATCCTTCCCCCAAGTAAACTTTGTTAAGATTCTCTGTTCCAGCTGGTTATGGCAGCACACACCTGGAATCCCAGTGACTCTGGAAGTGAGGCAGGAAGGCAGCCTGGGTAATTTATCTTGAGACCCTGTCTCAAGACAAAAAATTAAAAAATGGGCTGGGGGTGTAGCTTAGTGGTAGGGTGCTTGCAAAGTATGTGCGAAGCCTTGAGTTCAACCCCCCAGTACCACTAAATAAATAAATAAATAAATAAACAAATGATTATCTGCTCTTTCTTTTCTCTCCACCCTTCAGGCGTCTGTCTTGTGGGTCTCTATGTGATCATAGTTTTCCATATCTTTAGTTAGGACATTCTGATACATGTTGAGTTACCTTATCCAAAATGCTTGGGAGCAGAAGTGTTTTGGATTTCAGATTGTTTCAGATTTTGGAATATTTGCATATACATAATGAGATGTCTTAGGGATGAGACTCAAGTCTAAACATGAAATTCATTTATGTTTCAATTTTTTTAAGGCAGGGTCTTGCTGTGTAGCCCAGGCTGGCATGGAACATATTGCTATGTAGACCCGGATGGTCTTGAACTTTTGTCAATCCTCATGCCTCAGCCTCCTCAGTGCTGAAATTACAGGTGTGTACTCAATGTCATTTGTCTTTACTATAGACCTTATATGCGTTGCCTAAAGATGATTTTATTTTATTTATTTATTTATTTGCAACAGGGTCTTTGTAGCCCATCCTGGCCTTGAACTCATGATCCTCCTGCTTCAGCTTCCTGAGTACTGGGATTACATGTGCCACCAGGCCCAGCCCCTGAAGATGGTTTTATACAGTGTTTTTCATGTGCTAGTGTTTTGACTGCAACCTGTCACAGGTCAGGTGTGAATTTTTTCATTCATGCTGTCATGTGAGCGCTCATAAAGCTTTGGATTTTGGAACATTTTGGATTTCTGAGTTGAGGATTAGGGATGGTCAACCTATGTATTCATTTACCTTAAAATTACTTTTGCATGATTGTATTACCTTTCTTAGAGATGTCTGCCTTTTAAAAGAACAAGCCATTTAGAAAGTAATGGTCAAGAAAAAAATATTAATCATACACTGTGATGACAAAGGAGACCGAGGTCATAGAGTCACACACTAGGCTGCCATTGGGCCCTGGCAGTTTGCATAAATGTGCAAAACAACCATTGATGTCAGACAACAGGGAGTGCTACACACTGGGCTGAATTGGGAGGGTGCAAGCCCACCTTATGATTGGCATTCAAGTAAAAAATAAAGTTAAACTTCAACCAGACCAAGCAAAACTCATTTATAATCTTTATTTACCATGATGCCTCTTATTAATGCCTTCCTTTCTTCAGTGTTGGGCATAGAACCCAGGACCTCACGCATGCTAGGCAACGTCTGTTCCACTGAGCTATATCTCCAGCCTGTTAATGGCTTTTGTGTTAGAGTAAAGCTAAACTAATGAGTTAACACTGTGCTTGGAGGAGCAAAGGTGCTTTATGAACCTTTCCAAAGAGTACTGGGAACACCATAGACAGATCCCTCCAGCCAGAGTCCCTCATTAAGACTCATTTGATCTGACAGGCAGTGTGTAAGATTCTGTCTGAAGGAAGGGAATCTGTGGGTTTGATTTATTTAGGCACTGAGGATTGAACCCAGGGTCTTGCATATGCCAGGCAGGTACTCTAGCGCTGAGTTTCAACCCCCCTCCCTGGATCTGTAGACTTTTAAAACAAGTTTGAAAACTGTGGATGGATCTCTGCCCCCTCATCTTGCAGAGAAGCAGATTGAGGCCATCTGAGGACAACCAGTCTTACCAGGGTGATTAGTGGCACAGTTAAGCCTGAAGCCAGGCTTGGGGATGTAGCTCAGTGGTGGAGTACTTGAGTAGCATTTATGAGACCCCAGCACCACAAACAAACAAACAAATGCCTGAAACCATTCCAGTGTGTTTTCCCTGCCCAAGGTTGCTTCGTGTAATGATGGAAAAATCAGGTGCCCATGAGACATGTTGTCCTGACATTTGTACCACATAAACAACACAACACACCATCTCCCAGTGGAGCTGTTGCTGGTTGACAGGAAGTACCTGCCCTTCCATGCTCTAAAGACAAATGTCCATCCTGATTATAGAAATTTATAATTTAAGCATACGAACGAATATTTATGTACAAAAATAAGGTGATCACAGTTGCTTATTTGAATTTTAAAATGATATTTTCATCCATAAAGAAATAGTATATTTGGGTATCGGGTGTTGTGTGCATGTTTGTGTGTGTGTGTCTCTGTCTGTGTTTGTGTGTGTGCATGTGCTGGGGATTAAATCCAGGGCTTCGCATATTACTAGTCAAATGCTCTACCACTGAGCTGTGTCCAGCCCTTTTTATTTCATTTGAGACAAGATCTCTTGCTATATTGCCCAAAGTGGCCTTGAATTTGCAATCCTTCTGCCACAGCCTCCTGAGTAACTTGGATTACAGGATTGTGTCACCAAATTCAGCTGAAGTATAATTCTTACGGCTACTAGAATTTTCTTTTATGAATTGACAGACTATCAAGGGATATTTCCTTTTCCATGCTTCTGAAGTCATCCTTTTATTATGATACAGGTTTTCATTTCTCTAGTTAAAATTTATATATTTTAAATAAAATAGTAAGAGCTACTATAAATCATTATATAGCCATCATAAATCATTTTAATCACAACTGTTTTAGTAAATGTCACATTTAATTAAAACCTCTAGTTTGATCATAGTGTAACAATTTATAAGTGGCAAAGTCTTACTTAAGCAATTCAGTTTTAAACTTTGAGTCTTTGTGTTAGTTTGCTTTTGTGTCACTGTGACAAAATACCTGACAGAGCAACTTAAGAGGAAAGACTTATTTTAGCTCCTAGTTTTGGAAGTTCAGCTCTTGCTGGCAGGGAGAGCGTGGCCAAAGAGGTGGTAGAAGATGGCTCTTCACACTGTAGCAGACAAAAGGAGAGAGAGAGGAATGCTGGCACTTGGCTGGTTTTCTTCTGTTTTTCATTTTTATTCAGTCTGGACCCCACCCTATAGGATGCTGCCACCCACATTCACAGTATTTTTTCCCCTTAGTTAAGGCACTCTGGAAACACCCCCTCAGACACACCCTGTGGTGTGCCTCTGTCTCCTGTAGTTGTTGTTAGGTGCAAGTTGATCCTACTCATAGTGACCCTATGTACAATGGACCAAAACAATCCTTGACACTGTGCTGTGCCCAACACTATGTCAGTGCTTCTGTACTATTCATAGGGTTTTCAATGGCTGATCGTTTCAGGATTGCTTCAGGAATGGGCTGCCACATCCTTCCACCATTTTTGTGGTGCTGGGCATGGAACCCAGGGTTTCAGAGGGTGCAGAGCAGCACTCTACCAACTGAGCTAACCCCTGTCTCCTAGGTGATTATAAATCCAGTCAAGTTGACAGTGAAGACTAACCATCACTGCCTAGCTACAAGAAACCAGAGTAATTATCTAAATACTCTTTTCAGGGCCTGTCAAAATTCCTACATTTCATTTGTCTGTCATATGGAAACAAATTTCATCTTCAGTTTTTCTCTTCATTTTTTTGCCTCATAGTAAAGGTAGAAATCATATTTATTCAAAATATAAAAGGAAAAATATTTTCAAAATATATGTTAAATATTAACTGGTAATAATTACTTCTAACATTCTGACATAATTAAAAGAGGATCAAGGGCCCAGGAAGCATTCAATTTGAAGCCCCTGCAAGCTAGACTCTAAATATTATTCATATAAAATCTAAATGTGATTCTATTTAAATTTAATTCACTGCTGATAAGTCCTACATGGTTCTTTTTTAATTAATTAATTAATTAAGTTCGTTAGTTTCTGAGACAGGGTCTTGCTATGTAGCATAGGTTGGCCATGAGCTCAAGAACCTCCTGCTTCAGCTTCCAGAGTGCTAGGATTACAGGTGTGAGACACCACACCTGGCTAAGTTTTTATTTTTAGTTGACACATAATAATTGTACATATTTGTGAGGTACAGAGTGAAATTTAAATACATGTATACAATCAGATTAGGATAGTTGGTATATATGGCACCTCAAACATGTATTATTTTGGCTTGGAAACAAAAAATCATCTATACTAGCTATTTTGATATATACAACTAATTGTTGTCCACCATATTTATCCCACTGTATTTAGAAGTTATTCCTCCTATGCAATTGCACTTCTGTACCTGTTAACCATCCTGCCTCCATCTCTTTCTTGCCAACATTCTTCCCAGCTTCTGATAACCATATTCTACTCTCTACTTCTAGGAGACTGCAAACGTAGCACTGTGGTGTTCAATCCTGTCAGATCTTGGAAGCTAAGCAGGGTTGGGCCTGGGTGGTACTTGGATGGGAGACCACCTGGGAACACCAGATACTGTATGCTTGGGAGAAGGACCTGGCAACCCATGCCCAAAAATCAATCCGCCATTGAAAACTCTGAATAGCAGAGAAGCACTGACATTAATGTTTTGCCTATTGTACATAGGGTCGCTGTAAGTTGGACACCGACTCGACAGCACCTAACAGCAACAACAACTTCTAGGAAATCAACCTTTTAGTTACCACGTGTATAGGAGATTGTACAGTATTTGCCTTCCTGTGCCTGACTTACTCCACTTAACTTAATGCCCTCCAGTTCCATCCATGTTGCCACAAATACCAGAATTTCAATCTTTTCTATGGCTGAATGATATTCCATTGTAAATATATACTGTACTTTCTTTATCCAGTCATCAATCAGAGGATACCTGAGACAGTGCTGCAGTACACATGCAAATATTTTTTTGACATACTGATTTCTAGTCCTTTGGACATATACTCCTTCATGGGATTGCTGGATCATATGGTAGTTTTATTTCTACTTTTGTTTTGTTTGTTTGGCTTTTTTGAGACAAGGTCTCACTGTATTCCCCAGTCTGGTCTCAAACCAACAATCCTCCTGCCTCAGCCTCCTGAGTGATGAGATTACAGGCATGTGCCACCATGGCCAGCCCAATTTTTTATTGAATACATGAATTTTCCTTTTTTTATTAATTTTTGTCATCCCAGCACTCTGTAATTTTTCTGTTTCATTAGGAAATAGTTAACTGGGCATGGTGGCACATGTCTGTAATCTCAGCAACTTGTGAGACAGAGGCAGGAGGATTGCAAGTTTGAGACCAGAGGGAGTCTGTATAATTTAGTGAGACCCTGTCTTAAAAAGTAAAAAAAAAGGGGTGGGATGCAGCTCAGTGGTGCAGCACTTGCAGAGCATGCAAGCGTGAGACCCTGGGTTCAACATCCAGTACCACACACACAAAAAAAGTTATTAAGCCAAGTGTGGTGGCACATGCCTGTAATCTCAGCAACTCTGGAGACGGAGGCAGGAGGATTGCAAGTTCGAGACCAGAGGCAGTCTGTGTAATTTAGTGAGATCCTGTCTCAAAAAAAAGTAAAAAAGTGGGCTGAGGGTGTAGCTCAGTGGTCCAGCACTTGCAAAGCATGCAAGGGTGAGGCTCTGGGTTCAACCTGCAGTACTGCAAACAAAACAAAATAAAACAAAACAAAAACAACTATTGAGCTGAGAGCACCATGGTGCATACCTGTCATTCCACTGACTCCAGAAGCAGAAACAGGAGGATCTCAAGTTTGAGGCCAGAGGTAGCCTGTATAATTTGGGGAGACCCTGTCTCAAAATAAAATATTTAAAAAATGGCCTGAAGGTACAGCACCTTGGTAGAGAACTTGCAAAATATGTGCAAAGCCCTGGATTCAACCCTCAAGTACTGCAAATAAGAAAAGAAAAGGAAAAGAGAAAATAAAAGAAACAGTTATTGGTAATATCTATAATACGACTTTGGTGGTTATTGGACTTATATTGTTTATAAAGGATTCAAAAGATTAAGTAAAAATATTTTGGTATACTTTTTTAAAAAAAGAAACAGTTATTGGCCTGGGCGTGTGCCTCGGTGGTAGAGTGCTTGCCTAACATGCATAAGGCCCTGGATTTGATCCCCAGCACTGAAAAACAAACACACAAAAAAATCTGAGTTGTTAAATGCTCACAGAGTTCATGGTAATTTTCCAGTTTGTTATTTTTCCCTTTTCTATTTTAAATTGTTTTTACCTTCTAATCATGAGGCAGGTTGTAGGGAATAGACTTTGTAAATATAATGCCTATTTTACAGGGCGATTGGGAGAACTAAATAAACTAATAGACATTGAAGCTCCTAGCACACTTGATGACATCCAGGATTTGCTTTTATTTATTTACTTTTGTCCTTTAAGGAATCTTACTTTGACAAGCTTGACAGGCCATCAAAACTGCTATGTTGGGCAAGATTTTCCTTTTAGTAAAATGAAAGTCTGTGATAACTAAGTGTGGCTCTTTTATGGTTAACATTTGAATTGCAATAAGGTCAGTAGTTTTGCTAAAGGAGGAAGCAAGACGTATACAGTATGAAGGAATGACCTTTGGTCACATGACAGGTCCCAGACTGACCTGTTGTGTGGCCTTACCCACATTGCTTTCTCAGCTTCAGTTTCTTTAACTGTATGGGGATATGAATGATCTCCAGCATGCTTTTTTGTTTCTAAAACCCCATGGCTCTACAAATGCAGCACTTCTATAAATGGATTTACCTATGTAGTGAAAGGCCTACAGCCATAGCCCTGTGGCATCCGATCCTGTCAGATCTCGGAAGCTAAGTAGGGTCAGGCCTGATTAGTACTTGGATGGGAGACCGCCTGGGAACACCAGGTGCTGTAGGCTTGGGAGAAGGACCTGGAAACCCCCTCCCAAAAATCAATCTGCCATTGAAAACCCAGAAGTACTGACAGTAATGTTTTGTCTGTTGTATGTAGAGTTGCTATGAGTCAGATACCAACTCGGCGGCACCTAACAACAACAACATGTAGTGAAAGAAGTCTTGGAGGATCCATGGCACTGTGCCCACACTGGCCTTTCCTGGGTGATGGCACGAGGGATGGTCTCGTGCTTTGACTCTGACTGGCTCTATTCCCTCCCTTTCTATTCTCTCCTTGTTCCTTTCTTCCCTGTCTTACATTTTTCAGCAATTATTTAGAGCACCTTCCATAAGCCAAGCACTCTACTACGCCCAGGGATGCAAGAGTAAACAAGCCTGTCTCAGTTCCGCATTTGTGGAGCTTAAATTTTTTTTTTTTTTTTTTTGCTTATCTTTTTTTTCTTTTTTGAATGTTTTATTTTAGAAAATGTCAAACATATAGAAAAGCTGAAAGAATAGTACTATGAACATCTGTGTTATCTTGATTCACAAATTATTAACATTTTCATTCTCCCACCCTCCTTCTCTACACACACACACACACACACACACACACACACTCACACACACAAACACACACTGCTGTGAACCATCTACAAGTTATAGACATAATACTTCACACCAAGTAATTTAACATACATCTCTAAGAATCAGGATATTCTCATAGAGGTGTGATAAAAAAAAATGTAGTGCATGTTTAAATCTAAAAAGGTTATTACAGTAAAGGACACATTGTCATTTTGTTGTTGGTTTTGTTTGCCATCAAGTTACGTCTGACTCATCGCGACCCTCATAGGGTGTTCAATGGCTGATTGTTTCAGGAGTGGACTGCCATATCTTTCCCCCATCTTATACAGTGCTGGGGATCAAACTGGGGTCTTCATAAAGTGAAGAGCAGCTCTCTACCAGTTGAGCTAAATCTCAGCCCCTGTTGTCATTAATACTCATCTCATAAAAACATTACAGTGTGTCCTCATCCACCTTATTCATGAGCTCTGGCACCACGCGACTTCTTGTTCTTCCTCAAAATCAAAATAGCCATGAAACATAAACAATGTGAATCAATTCACCACATCAAGGCAGCTACGACAGCACAACTAAAGACACTCATGAAAGAAGACTTCCAGAACTGCTGCAGAAAGTGGCAAGAATGATGGAGTAAGTGTGTTTGAAGCCAGGGGAGTATTTCTTTGCTTCTTTCTCTGTGGTGTCATTTAACTTGCTTCTGTGTTCCCTGTATTTACTATATTCAGAAAGTAGGCCTAAAGGGTTGATTAGATTACTGTTTCATGTTTTTGGCAAAAATATTTTATAGATTAAGTTGTGTTACCTATTTTGAGTTTTTTTCAAAGGTACTTATTATTTATGTTTGAGAGAGAAATTTCAAATTGCATTTATATTAACATAACAGATCATTGACATTCAGGGGGGAAAACAGAAAGAGCATGATATTTGCCAGTAGTGGTGTGACCAAATTAACCTAGTAGATTATTTCCTCACAGAGTATCAGAGGAGAGAGAGAAAGAGGAGAAGGTGAGAGAAGAGTTTGTCCCTGGGGATTTTCATGAAATGCACACATCTGTCTCTTTACTGCTAGTATTATTTTCACAAGGGGACTTTTTAAATGCAACCCCTCATCATAGCCACCCTTCTACCCTCACGCCAGTGTTCAATGTTTACAATTCTTCAAGGGTCCTTATCCAAGAAAACTGAAAACTCTCTTCCTTGAAGGGTTGTTGTGAGAGTGGAAGATTAGTATATGTGTAAAGAACACATAATCATAAAGTACACAGCAGAGTCTCTCATGTTATTATGTGCTCAATACACCATCACCATTATTTTTATTATCAAAATATTTGCCAAGAAAATGAAATGTGAAATAGGACAAGGAAGTGGTCTTGTTTGGAAGAGAAGAATGTTTAGTTTCTATGTTGTTTTCTTCTAAAGCCTTCCAAGAGTGTTTGGGTTTATGCTATGACCTTAATAAGTGCTCAGCTGGGACAGTGCTATGACATAATTGCTAACATTTATGCAGCCCTTTACAGTTTACAAAGCACATCCACAATCATTATCACGTTTGACATGCACCATCATTCACAGAGATCAGATCTGCTTCATGTTTAGCCCAAGGGTACAGGGCAATCGTGGGGGAGGGGGGAGCTCGAATTAGGAGTTCGGATGGGAGAACAGACTTCTTTTGCTGAAAATGTGCCACTTGAAACAAACGCCAAATGTCTCCTTTCTAAATGCCTGACCAAGGGATTATCTCCTTATGGTGCAGGTTAATGCAAAGCTTAAAGTTCTATGACTCTATTTCAGCCTTGTAGTCCCTCATCTGTCATGTTTTATTTGCTTAGGGTGACATTTCCTGTACTATCATGTGTTGTCAATCAGCCAAAAGGCTTTATTTAGTTCTTTCTCTCTATTCTAACAAAGAGAAGTACTAGTTATTCAGCCCGAATTAACACTGTCACCTGCTGCTACAGTTTGGATCTGAAATGTCCCCCAAAGGTCCATGTGCTGACGGCTCAGTCTCTAACCTGTGGCTCTACTGGGAAGCAGTGGAACCTTTAGTAGGTGGAGCCGGGTGGAAGTAAGCTAGGTTGTTAGGAGCGTGTCCTTGGAGGGAATATTGGGATACTGGCCCCTTCTTCTCTCTCTCTCTCTCTCTCTCTCTCTCTCTCTCTCTCTCTCTGCTTCCTGGCCACCATGAAGTGAATGGACTCCTCCTCTGCCATACACTCTCCCCATGACATATGGCACCACCACAGGCCCGTAGCAACAGGGCCAAGTGGAATGGACTGAAACCTCTGAAATTGTGACAGAGCCAGAATAAACTGTTCCTCCTTGTGAATTAATTTACTGTAAGTTATTTGTCAAAGCAAGAGAAAGCTAACACATATGCATATTAAAAAAATGTATTTGAGCTGGGTACAGAGGGGTGCTCCTATAATCCCAGTTAGCCTGAGACAGGAGGATAGTGGGTTCAAGGCTAGCCTGGGGAACATAGGGAGACCCTGTCTGAAAATAAAAACTAAAGAACATAAACAAAATCAATATGTGAATGTCTTAGTTTCCTTACTCAAATTGTGTAGCATTGGGCAAATTAAAAACTTACCTGAAGAATGGCCCATATTTTTGAAGGGTTAGAATTGGCATTTCTCAAAGTTGACCTTGATATCTTTTGTCTGGTCATATATAACTCTTTTTTGAATAAGTGCTGCTATTTTAATAATGCCTGCAGCCATACCACTATAGCTTCCAATCCCATCAGATCTCTGAAGCTAAGCAGGGTCAGGCCTGGTTAGTACTTGGATGGGAGACCACCTGAAAACACCATGTACTCTCAGCTTGGGAGAAGGACCTGGCAACCCACTCCCAAAAATCAATCAGCCATTTAAAACCCTATAAATAGCAGAGAAGCACTAACAATAGCGTTTTGCCTGTTGTACATAGGGTCACTCTGTGTCGAGCACCAACTCCATGGCACCTAACAACAACAACAATTTTAATAACAACAAACAACAACATATTTATATAAAAATGTGATTGGTTCAGTACACTACTAGTGTAGCATAAAACGTCTTAGAATGGGTAATTTATTCTTTATGATTCAGTTCTATATAGTTTCTAATTTATTATTCTTTGTATTTCAACATATTTAAAGCTATATTGCTTAATTTTCAAGTATTTGTGAATTGTCTAGTCTTTCTTTGTTGTTTTTTTTTTTTTTTTTTTTTGCACTACTGAGGGGTTGAACCCAGGGCCTGGCTCATGTTAGGCAAGTGCTCTACCACTGAGTTGCACCCTCTAACCTCGTTTATTTATTTATTTATTTATTTAAATTAATTTTTTTGGCACTCATGGGGTGATTGAACCCAGGGCCTCATGACTGCTAGGCAAGTGCTCTAACACTAAGCTGCACCCTCAGACCCTTTTTAATTTTTTATCTTGAGACAGTGTCTCATTAAGTTACACAGGCTGCCTCTGGCTTTGAACTCAAAATCTTCCTGCCTCAGCCTCCTGAGTCACTAGGATTACAGGCAGGCAGTTTCCTAGCTCTAGGTATCTTCTTTGCTAATGGTATCTCTGCCTGTTAGTCGCAATGTTTTCGCATAATTCTGTGAGGTTGAAGGAATGGATTCTATATTTCAGCCGTGAGAAAGCTGCTGAGGTTTGCTTTGCTGTCTGGCAGACGTCAATTTTGTAAATGTTCCAGGTGCACTTGGAAAGGTTTTCTGTAGCTGTTAGTAGCGGAGTTTCTTTTGTCAAGGGTGCCAAGTATATTAACCTTGTTCAAATCTTCTGTGTTTTCACTAACTTGCTTATTTTGCATGTTTTGTTATCTCACCGCGTGCTGAAAAAGGTATGTTAAAATGTTTCATTCAAAAGTATGACTTGATCAGTTATGTTGGCGCATGACTGCAACCCCAGCACTTGGGAGGTGGAGGCAGGAAGATTGTCTAGAGTTTGAGACCAGCCAGGGCTACATAGCAATACCCTGTCTCAAAAAAAAAAAAAAAAAAAAAAAGTATGACTTTGCTTCTTTCTTCAGTTTTTGTTATATATACCTTGAGGCTAGGTTATTAGGCTATCAGGTTCAGAATTTTTATATCTTCTGGTGAATGTAACTTTTCTTATAAGAAATTGTTCCTATTTGCCTGGAGCAATGCTTTCTGCTATTTTCTTTTTCTTCTTTCTCCTTTGGTATTTTGAGAGAGAGTTTCACTGTGTAGCCTAGCCTGGCCTGGAACTTGCTATGTAGCCCAGGCTAGCCTTGAATTAGGGCTGGGATTTAGCTCAGTTGGTAGAGTGCTGTGCTGCAATCTCTGAGGTCCTGAGTTCAATTCCCAGCACCGCATAAATGGGAGAAGGGCCTGGCAATCCACTCCCAAGGCAATCCAGAAACACTCAGCCATTGAAAACCCTATGAGGGTTGCTATGGGTCAGATACCGACTCGACGGCACCTAACAACAACAACAAGCCTTGAATTTATGATCTTCCTGCTTCCATCTTCCAAGTGTTGGGATAGAGACATGCACCACCATGCCCAACTTGCTTTCTGCTTTAAACAATAATTTGATGCTGGCATGGCTCCACTATCTTTTTTCTGGTAATACTTACCTTTTGAAAAATCTTTTCCTTTTTCTATCCGATTTCTTTTAGTCATTTTGGGTATATTTTATGTATATCTCCTTAATATTTCACTCCATTTCTTTTAAATATATTTTCAATTACTTTTTAACTTAAATTTTAGACATTGTAATTTTCCAAACTAATATCGCCCAGAATAATCCTCTAATATCAACTAATGTGTAGCCAATACTCAATTAGCCCCAGCTATCCACAAGACGACTTTTAGAACTGTTTGTTGCTGCATGTAACCTTGTGGCTCTTGGTCTCTTTTGGAAATCCGTTCGGCAATTTCTTTAGATCCAGTTACCAAGTAGTGTGACAAAAGCAGCCTCGTTATGTAAGAGGTAAACTTTGTTTCTGATCAAAAACAGTATTGACACCAGGCATGGTGGCTCATGACTATAATCCTAGCTCTTGGGAGGCAGAGGCAGGAGGATTGCAAGTTCAAGGCCAGCGTAGGCTACACAGTGAGTCCAGACTAGCCAATGTGAGACCCTGTTTCAACAAAACAAAAACAAAATAATACAAAACAAAATAAAGCAAGGATTGCCCAGTTTGATTATCTTTCCCATAGTACGGATAGGTTTTGAATACATTGAAGAGATTTCAAAAATTTAGAAAATCAAGATTGTAACCACTGGGGATATTTTGAAGAATATTGCTAGCTCTAAAGGCTGTCTTTAGAATAGCTCCTTTTTTTTTTAAGCCTGTGTATGTGTTTTCAACATTTACCAATGCTTCACGTCAACCATCTTCCCTGAAACTCTCAACAGCCCTGAAAGATCGTATTAGTAACCCCATTTTACAGTTTTACAGAGGAGAGAGGAGACTGAGAACTTAATTATCAGATCAGATAGCAAATGAGTAGTAAATTAGAACTCAAAGCCAATCTGGTTTGCTGTGGAGCCTCTGTGGCTTCTGCGGGCAGTGTGTAGGAGGAGGGAGAAATATTTTCCACCCTCTAGGATCTGGAGCCGCCTCCACAGAAGACTGCTGTCAAGGGAAAGGTACATCTGGCTTTATAAACTCCGACTAGTAAAAGTGACAAGGACTCTCTCCTTGACCAACTTTGGTCAGGAATGTCTGAGCCCTCTTCTCCAGGAGACCTGCTCTTGGCCTTCAGTGTTTGTCCTTTTCACATCAACCAGTTTTAGCAAGAATCGTGTTAAGTTGATTTGGAGAGAATCTGTCACCCTTGATATCTGAATCCCCTGGACACCTGATCCACCTCATTCCCCACCCTCAATATCTGCATGTCGGCCTACCTTCAGCAAGACTTCTCTTAGTCACATTCTACCCACCCACCTCCCCCTTCCCTGAACCTTCTCCTGGGCTATAAATTCCTACTTTTCCTTGTTCTGTATGGACTTTAGCCCAGTTCTATATTGCATTTTCTTTACCTGATTGCAACAGTTCCTGTGTAAAATCTGTTTTTAATACCCTGTCTACTGTCCAGCTTGTTTTCTCTAATGGAAATCATTGTTACCATACATGCCACCCCATTTGCAAAACAGAGCCACAAGATTCTGCCCATGTATTGTGAAATCTTTGATTAAAGGCCTAAAAACAATGAGAAGTAATAAACAGTAGGTCTGAATGCAATTTAATTTAGGTAATAAAACACTTTCACTGGTTTTTATACTCAATGCAAGCATTTTAAATGATAAGAAAATAATTCTCATTCTGCTAAACTCAACAACACAGTAGCCGGGGTGATCTATCTTTCTTTCTTTTGTGATGCTGGGGATCAAACCCAGGTCCTTGTACATGCTAGGCAAATGCTCTACCACTAATCCACAGCCCTAGCTGTAACTTATACAACCTTAAAGGAAGGTATTCTCTTTATGTGGGCAAGATCCTTCCTGATGTGGTGCCAAAGAGCAAACCCATTGTGAAAGGATTCATTTCTGGGCTTTTTTGTCATCATTGTTAATATGCATTGATTAAGGACTACACACTCAAAGCAGTTAAAAATTTAACTCTCTAGGTGGCGTTTGGCTCACAGCAGGTCTTCAGACTAACAGATGTGCTGAGTGTGTGGAAGGAGGAAGGGGGAAATGACGACCTGACGGGGATGGTCTTACATGTATTCCATGATGCCACAGTGAGGGGAGGACTCTTGCGCAGGAGATGTGTGGGTGTATGTGGGAAGACATCAGACTGTCTTTCCTAAAATAACAGTCTTCTGCACATGCAAAGCAGGGGCCGGACCAGGACCTGACCTCTCAGGCCTGCTCCTCGTGGGATTCTATGATGTTCAGGAAGTCACACCAACTTGGTGGCCTCATCCGAGGTCACTCAGTTGATCAGGTCTACATTTGTCTTCTGTACCTTCAGTGACACCTGCAGCGGTACCACTGTGGCATCTGATCCCGTCAGATCTTGGAAGCTAAGCAGGATCAGGCCTAGTTAGTCCTTGGATGGGAGACCAGCTGGGAATACCAGGTGCTGTAGGCTTGGGAGAAGGACCTGGCAACCCACTCCCAAAAATCAATTCACCATTGAAAACCCTATGAACAGCAGAGAAGCACTGACAGTAGTGTTTCGCCTGTTGTACATAGGGTCGCTATGAGTTGGACACTGACTCGACAGCACCTAACAACAACCACCTTCAGCGGCACTGTCTGTGCCCTGGTCTCCCAGTTCCTGACTTGGTGGGAGATGTCGACAGCAGTGCTGTGTTGACTGAAGGGTCCCTTCGAGAAAAAGCAACACCAAACAAACAAAATCTTTCTGTTTCCCAACTCTGTTGCCCTAGGGCAGATTCCAGGGCTGTTCTGAGGCGGATGTGTGCTGACATGTCCGCCACCCACCCCCATTTGGATACTGGATTGGCAGTGGGTGGTGGGAGTGAGAGAAAGGCTGGGAAGGGGAAGAGCTGAGCTGAGGGATCTCCCGTCACCATCCCTTCCTGCCACAGTTGTCTCAGATGTCCCAGCTTCCAGCCAGACAGTGCCTAATGTCCCTGCACAGCATGCAGGAAAACCCTCTTTTGTAAAAATAACTGCTTTGATTTCTCCCAGGCGTGGACCCTTAGTTAGGGGCAGTGACCAGGAGCCGAGTCATCTCAGTGGAGTGAGGAGGAGACCTCCCATGGCTTCCCCAGCTGCACTGCCTGTGGAGCAAAAAGTTCAGAAGCAAAGGATTTTTTAAAATATCATAATAAATAAAAGAATGAAAGCAAGAAGACCTCTTTGAAAGTTCTCTCTGTTTCCCACTGTCTCCTACAGCAATTGCCCTTTCATTAGTATGAAATCCAACAATGTGGATATCAAGATTTTTTTTTCTGCTTTGAAATCTGCCTAGCCCTTGAGGCTAAACTTATGGTAAGCCACCTATCAAGGTTAGTGAAAATAAAGTTGTAACTGGGAATCACTCCCTAGTCTGTGAGCTACAGTCCATTTTCATGCTCATCCTTTGAGGAGCAAGACAGTAGCTGTATAGTATTTTATTATTCAGGATCCCCTGTATTGCTGCCCACAGAAATCCAAGTTGAGTTTGTTTAGGAATAAAGAATGAATTTATTGGGAGGATGTTAGTTTTTTGTTTGTTTGTTTGTTTCTTTTTTATAGTACTGGGGGTTGAACCCGGGGCCTCGCACTTACATGCTTTGCAAGTGCTGGACCACTAAGCTGCACACCCAGCCCTTTTTTTTTACTTTTTTGAGATAGGATCTCACCAAAGCATGCAGACTACCTCTGGTCTCGAACTTGCGATCCTCCTGCCTTTGCCTCCCCAGCCAAGCCGCTGGGATTACAGGTGTGCACCATTGTGCCCGGCCTTTTTTTTTTTTTTTTTTTTTTTTTTTTAGGTAGGGTCTCACTGTGCAGCCCAGGCTGGCCTTGAACTCAAGTCACTTCTCCTGCCTCAAGCATGTGCAACCATGCCCAGGTTCTTCCTTTTATGTTTGTTTGTTTATTTGTTCGTTTGGAGTTTTTGTTTTTTGTTTTGCAGTACTTGGGGGTTGAACACAGGGCCTCACACTTCCTTTACCAGTGCCGCACCCCTACCCTTTTTGGAGACAGGGTCTTGCTGAGTTATACAGGCTGCCTTTGGCATTGGACTTGTGATCCTCCTGCCTCAGTATCCCAAGTGCTGGGATTGCAGGCATGCACTGCCACCCAGCTTGGATATTGGGATATTTAAAGTAATAGAAAGTTGAAAGTAAAGTCAATCTATGGGAAAGAGAAAGAAAACAGAAGTTTTTGTATTCATTTATTTTGGGGTGCTGGGAATTAAACCCAAGGCCTTGTCCATGAGCTACACTCCCAGCCCTAGCTGGAAATTCAATAACAAAATAAAATAAGACCAGAGGAGCTCAAGTGCCCCCAGGATTCCCTCCCTGTCTGCATCTCCATACCTCCTGCTTGTCCTCTCTTTGTGGATGTTGAGTTTCATGTGTTATGGCAATCGGAAGCACTGATTTTATTTCTTAATTCTAGAAAGAAAAATCTTGAGGAAGGTTCTAGTCAGCAGAATGAGGTTATAAAAACAGTAGCCTCCCCGCCAAAACACAAGGAGCAGTACTAAGAAGGTGGTTTCTTCTTTGGAAGAAAGGATGGGTTCTAGTCAAACAAAATAGTAACTATTCACTATATGTCACTATCTACCTACCTATCTGGGTTGGGATTTAGCTTAGTTCAGTTGGTAGAGTGCCTCTGTGCAGTCTCTGAGGTCCTGAGTTTGATTCCCAGCACTGAAAAAATGGGAGAAGGACTTGGCACTCCACTCCCATGGTAATCCTGAAACAGCCATTGAAAACCCTATGAGTCATCATACCATAGAGACACCCGCATCTCCATGTTCAATGCAGCGCTTTTCACAATAGCAAAGATATGGAATCAACCAAAGTGCCCTTCAACAGAAGAATGGATAAAAAAACTATGGTATATATACACAATGGAATATTATTCAGCAATCAAGAAAAATGAAATAGGGTCATTTGCAGCAAAATGGATGGAATTAGAGAAAATTATTTTAAGTGAACGAAC